>BGPR01003658.1:49454-71940 GCA_013235015.1 Araneus ventricosus
TTTATATGCTACGGTCAATGTGGGTAATTGGTTATTATGCATTATCACCGTGGTAATTATGCATTATAACGGCATGAAAAGTCCGGTTATTATGCATAATAACCGCTTAATGATCCGGTGGTTATGTATAATTTACCACATTGACAGTAATATATATATATGCCTTATGCCATAATAGTCCCACCATAATAGGAAATACCTTAATTAAAAGAATTTCCTTAATATATTTGATATTAAAACAATATCTATCTGAATAAAACGCATTTGCATCTTTTATAGCTTATGAAGCCCTCTTTTCTTTGAAGATTTTAAGCTTGTAATTCTGGAATTTCTACTCTAGAGTTTAAAATTTTATCTCCTAAATAACAAAGTTAAATACAGTCAACGTAATGGAATTTCTCATTGTTTTTTAATAACGTTATGCCAGAGGTCAGGGCAGAGAGCTAATTTATTTTGTGCGCCTTTGTTTCGAAGAACATAAAATCTTGCATTTTACGTTAAAGGAAAGTTATGTGAAAAAAATATGTCGAGTTTATCCAGATGTTTCCTACTTAATCATACAGCCGCCCAGTGTCTGTACAAAAGGATGTTTTCACATTCATGTATACGCATGTTCCATACGCATTCACATTCGGGGGATTTAAGTGCAAAAGTGATACGCATTTTTTAAGTGTAAAACATGATACTGTGACGTCTCCCCTATCTTTTTCCCCACGACAGAGGACCATACAAGGAATCCCCCGCAGAGGCGGGAGAGGAAACGTAAGAGTCATAAAATGGAATAATAAAACTGCCCGGTCTTACGCAAAGCCTAGAGGGGTCCAGGGAGGGAGCGTGGTACCGTTTGAGTAGGCCACACACGTGTAGCCGACAAAGACGTCCAGTGTCTGAAGTTGATTGCTTCCAATCATCACCTGGGAAGAAGGCACACGACTGCGGTTGGGTGATTTGTCCAGCTGGAGGACGAATCACCGAGAAATAATTCATCAACCACTGTTCTGGCCTCTGAGGGAAAGTGTTTAAGAAGGGAAGAAAAGGGAAGACGAGATGACGATCAGATAGAGAGATCTGAGATGAAAACACGCGGAGAGCTAACTCCGTTGTGTTGTTTTTTTCGAGATCTGAAACTCAGGTGAAACGGGCGTATTTTTGACCCCGTGATTTACCCAAAATTTTGGCTGGACTAGCTCCTATGTTGAGCTGTCGTATTTAATAGAAGCGTCAATTTGGTGGATTGCAATACTTTAACTAGCGTTCGTACAACCTCGATGTCAAATACTGACCCTCGGTATCATTCATACTCATCCTGAGTAGTGAATATTCAGAGACTAGCTGGAAGCATCCCTGTGGTGGATTGCTGCAATTTATTGAGCGTTCTGATAACCTCAATTTCATACACCGATCCTCGGTGTTTCCATAACTCGCCCTGATTTGCTACAGTTTGCTGTCTTAGTTCTCTCTCTTAGTTCCTGAACTTTATGATAAAGTTGCTTCACGAGTAAACCTCCCTTTGGTAACCTCGACTAAGTCAAATTACGCTTACTATTGACTCTCGTGTTACAAATCCGGAACTTGTTTTTCTTTATTCTTGAATGTACATATCACCTGTAAATTGACATGTAAAATAGTCATTTATTCAGGAATTTTATTAAATTTTGATATGCTGAAATTCTGTGACTCCTTTCAGTCCGTTGATCTCTGATCAGACCCCCAGTAACACTGGGCCACGACATCACAATACCTCCTTCACTTCATGCTTCGCAAAAATATCTTAAAATGATATTCTTTGGAAAGAAAACTGTACTCGTTACTGCTTTAACTTACAGCACTAGCTGAAGTAACTTATTATTAAATAATAATAATGGATGACATGTAAGGTTATTACGTCCTTCATATAAAGCATTGTTTTATTTTACTTTGGCACTCAGCTACGATGAAATTAATTCAAGCTCTTTTAAAATTAGTTGGTTTCTATTTGAGATACAATAATGACTTAATTTTTCATATAGAATATCGTCGCAGAGCATTATCATTCCAACCCAGAATGACAAAATTCATATTCCCTTGTGTCATAATTTACATACTGTTCATTGAATTTTGGTATGAACACAGGAAGAACAATTTTTCCAGGATAATTGCCTTACATAATTGCTGGATTATATTCGATTATACATTATAAATCAAGTAACGAATTTTGATTAGATTGGAACATATCTTCAAAACATATTGTTACAAAAAAAATCGTTCTGTGGGTGTATGGTGTAAGCAGTCCAACATGCAGGATAATGGAGAACGAAAGTTTATTCACAAATATGCGGGAAAAAAGTATCACAGGTAACAGAAAACAATAGATCCTGCACAGATTAGGAACGTAAAGAGACAAAAATTCACAGGTAATAACAATTCAGCACTTTGAGATTTGGAAACACACACAGTCAGCAAATCACTAATAACGGCAATCACAGCACTTTCAATAGCAATCAACTGACCAGCTTTCTAGTTCGACTGCAAACGAAACTCCAAAGTCGTTCTAGTCGATCAACAGACACCTCTCTGATGCAAGCGCGGTCCTTACATACTCTCCCCGTAGGCCTCGACGCCACATAGAGTTTTCACGTACATTCAAGCGTATTTTCTTTTCTAATAGAGATATCGAGAAAATGGTCGCATTTTCTGGATTCGTCGATTTGTCGCCATATCGCCAAAATGGTCGTCAAGGTCAGGGGTCTAGGAACAGGCCCGGCCACCCCGTACTTATTCCTGTAAAACTCTCTTCCCAAGCATAAGACTAGTGATGCAGGAAAGCGACATTACATTTATGCAACAATATTTTTATTTGTTATACCTTATGCAACTTATCTAAGATCACCAGTCACCATTGAATTTTCTTAGCTTTTTATTCCATCGTTAATTATTAACAAAAAAATAAATATAACCAGATCACATTTATTAAAATAGCAACCATACTGTGTCTTGAGATGTACTTAAAATGTGATGTACTAATGAAGTCGGACGTTGTAAACGGATGTTGATGGGTTTTTTTTAATTTATTTACGTCCCGTTTTGCAGCAACATGAGGGCTGTACATCCAAAAATATTTTTATGGACCTTGTAATTTTGAACCCCAGCCAGATACGAAACGGAGCCCCCTCCTTTCTTAACTTTCGCCCCACACCAGCGAGAGGGTATTTGGTCCCGATAGATTTAACGTGCACAAGGCAAGATTACACGGCGGTTCCTTTATAGAATCGCGGTTCGAACTTGGATGCCTCTGGCTTCGAAGCCGAGACTTTACCACAAGGCCACCGAGACCCACATATGCGCATGTAGATATATAGTAGTGACAATGACGTATTAAACGGATGTTTACTACTTTATTTACTCTTATTGTCATCCATTTGTATCATTTCCAATTATGCTTTCGGTATAAAAATTTAAATTTTTAACCTTCCAGCAGATGCGTATGTGAGAGCTACAATGAAGAAGTATTTCGTTTAATTTCTTTCTATCAGAGGGTACTGTTATTCCTGGTCTGCAAGAATGACCCTGGCTCTTCTTCCAGATCCTTCGACGAACTGCTAGTCATCGCTTGGAATTCCAGGCGTTAATAGGACACCGCGAATCTGCTATTTGTAATTAATAGATACGCAATGAAATGACTATAATACTGACTTTTTATACATACATTTCAATTGTATTTTTACTTCCATATTGTTTCTGCAACATTATATCACAAATACAAATATTTCAGTTGAATTATTAGCTATTTTATGAATTTTTATTTCACGCCATTCAGCTAATTGTTTGGCCATTTTATATCATTTCTCTGCCTTATGCTAACGTTGTTTCCATTCCTTTTTAAATAAAAAAATGTTTAAAATAATTGTGCTTATTAACACTTACCCAATTACAGCCTAATTTTAATAATTACTCTCTTAAAAATTAATATTTTACAATAGCGTATCTGGGAAATACACCGACCATTCACGTTGATATAGAGGGTGAGCCGCTGGAAGGTTAATAACAGACGCCCTTGTTTTTTATGGTTGAAGAGAATAATCGCCTTTTCTAGGTAGAATATTATGTATTCTATCTGGAATAAAACAGGTAGAAGATTAAACATTACGTCATTAGAGCTGATACTTTCGCTCAGATCCGATTACAATCCTCTTACATGCCTTCGGGGCATTCAATTCCTGTGGAACGTAGCTCTGGGGATGAATGAAGAAGTGTGTATTAATTTTTTGCTTGTTTTAAAACTTTTGGGTAAAAAATATGCAACAAAGCGGATTTCAAGAAGGAAATAGACGGTGAACATTGGAATTTTTTAATTTTTTTGAATTTATCTCCCTTTTTAAAATGCAACTTACCGCTAAATTTACTCCTAATTTTTTGCCACGCATATAATAAGGAACAGACCGTCAGGTATCAGAAGCTGCTTAAATGCTTTAATATGTTTTCGAAGAACTTGCACGGAATTTATCAATAGAATTCAACATGAGAATGCATCCTCTACTACTTGCCATCTTAAATACACTTCTACGATCTAAGTTTAAACAATAAACATTAATGTTAACATTGCCTTTAAAATACACATTGAGATAATGCCCGGTGAGAGTAGTGATGCAATTTAACCCTTCAACCGGCTGGAACGTAGAAAATCGCTCGCTGATGACTATTCTAAAACCGGCTCCGTCACAAAAAGTCGTTCTCCGATTATTACTCTTAAACCGGCTCCGGCGTAGAAAGTTGCTCTCTGTTTATTACCCGGAAACGGGCTCCGAAACATTTGCCTTCACCATTTAGCTACAGAGAGGCCGTTTTCAAAGCATTCAGCTGAAATATTTTTGCCGTTCAAAGGGTTAAGATAAGTAATTGTATTATATGAAAAGCTGATTTCATTCTAAAGGCAATTTCATGTATTTTATAAAAATAATATTTTATATTTGAACAATATAAAAAAGGTTTAACTCTTTCGCACCGAGCGAGGCGGTCCCGGGTGTTCTAAAAACTTTCCCTCAACAGCGACGAAGGCCGGTCTGAGGCGGTTGGCGTCTTTTGAGGGGTGGTGATGTTCTGAGACCTCTTAGGAGATAAGCGTGGTAGGAGGCCCAATTATCCTCTCCAACCGCAGTCCATTTCCGTGTGTCTTCAGGGAAGGAATAGCAGAGGGTGAGATGATGGGGTAAATGACCACCCAGGGTGGGAGAGTCCAATTCATGTTGCTTCCTGCCAGAAACTCCCAGTTTCAAAGGGGCTAGAAGAAAAAATACTCCTCAGGATTAAAGAGTTAAAAAATGTGGTACTATTTTCAGTGAGAATTTTTTTAAAAAAATATCATTGTCACAATGCAGGTTATTGTTTTAATGAATACTTATACCCCTGCGAGATTTTTTTTTTGTATTAAATTAAGTGTTTTCTTTTACTAAGAATTCAGTTCGTGTAGCCTGATTTGTTTGTCCAATTTATCACAAAATCCCTTAACTGGTTTGCCCGTACGCCGTATATGCATCGAATTATAGGAATTTTGAATGTATAAACTAAAACAAATTCCTGGTATAAACACTACGTAGAATCCATAAACATTTAACTACCATTTAGGCTATCAATTGCATCAAAATGGCAACGCATTCCCAAAAGAGAAGGTGTCATCTAATTAGGTGGTTGAGAAAAAAACCAGTTAAGGGTTTAATAGCATAGGATAGAATTTTCATGTAATTAAAATTTCTGCTATAAATGAATGTAATAAAAAAGATTTTGTAAACATACTTGTACTAGCATTAATAAAAATTCCTTTGTGAATTCCTTTTCTTTCTCGTATTCAGTTGGGATCTTTCGGGCTACGAGAAGCTTTCTTGGACGAAAGTCAATCTTCTTACAGAAAAATATCCCAAGTCTTTTGAATCCATCCCTTGAAAAAGTAGGCTAGAATGCATTCCTTGTTTATTTACTTCAGTTTTATCGGATAGATTTTCTGTGTCTTTTTACTTTCTTTGAATGTTTTTTCCCTTCATTTTTTTCTTGTATGCAGTAGCATATTGCGCGCTACTGAAACATTGCTTAATTTTGTAATGCCTTTAAAAAATTGTTTAAATTGTTAATTACTTTTCACTTTATTTCATTTGATTCTCTATATATACTTATATTAGCGTATATAAAGTAGGAATTTTCTTATCTTAATTATGTTCTCATATTAATTTTAAATTTATAATTCACTATTATAAATACCATGGAATCTTTTCATGAATGTCTGCTAAAATTTACTACTCTGTGGTGTCACACGTATTGAAGCGAAATTTACGTAAATTAAATAATCATCAAAGAATTATGTTCTGAAAATATTGAAATGGTGTTCTATCATCGAGAATAGCCGAGAGTGGAAAAATTTTAATCTCTAACACACGAGGAAGTGATTGAAATGTCGAGTAAAATCATGGAATCATTTTATAAATATAAAAAGTAAAATCATTTTATAACTATCATGGAATCTTTTCATAACTGTCTGCTAAAATTCACTACTGTGTGCTGTCACCCGTATTGAAGAAACATTTACGTAAATTAACTAATAATCTAAGAATTAAGTTCTGAAAATAACGAAATGGTGTTCTGTCGTCGAGAATAGCCGAGGGTAGAAAAATTTGAATCTCTAACACACGAGAAAGTTATTGAAAGGTCGAGTACAAAAATCGTTTCCACAAGAGTGAAAGAACAAGCATAATTAAAAGTAAGTAAAAATAATCGTTGTTGAGCAGTGTTAAGCACTTTGCTGCCAACTCGACACAAATGGCGACCCCCCGAATTAGGGTTAAACTGTTTGTAAATGCACGGCATATACCCTGCTAGAATAAGAAAGTGAACGAACGTGAGACCCTCCTGTTGTTAGCTGAGAAATGCAATTATCCTTCTTAACCCTTTGCGGACATGTAACATTTTAGAACACTCAGATCAGGTTGGCGCACTTTATACGCCATCCCATTTTTCCAACTCTGAGCTTATTTAATTACATAAAACATATTTTTTATTTTGTAATAAGATTGGGGGTTTGAATGGATGGATAATATACACATTTGTGTCCGAATTTTAGCCGCTATCCTCTTCGTTCACTGGATTTCCTGCACCTCAATTTCGAATCGGTGAACTGTGGCGCACATTATACGAAGTACCTGTCCGCAAAGGGGTTAAATTTAAATACACTGCAATTTTTATTGTCAGCATCATATCTTCATTTAGTTTCACTGCATATTCTTAATTATGCAATCCAAACTCTAGCTTGAACTCATTTGGTGAGAAATTCTTTTTCTAGACTTCAGCTACGCCGAAACTTCTGCTTTAGTTTTCCAGCATTTGGTTATAGCTATAGACGAACAGCATCAAGCAGCTATATTAATAATCTCAAAATAATCACAAACTTCATATTTATTCGAAAATTTTAATAAAATTTATATTTGCAAACTATACTTATCTTGAATAATCAGTTTACTAAGATATTTAGTTCACAATATTATATTCTTTAGTTTACAGAAATACTACCGTTTAAGTTCATACCTGGAATTGATAGTACTGAACAACTGGCATCTTTCTCTAAACATTTTTCCTTGCAGATAGACGAAAATGTGAAAGAACATTTTCAGCTGTTTTGGCGATATAATGTTTTATTATGCTTTCATTGTTTTGCTTATCTTTTGAGTAATCCAGTCACATGTAGGTCTGATTTCAAAATTCATTTTGCAATCTCGTTTTTATTTATGGAATAATATCCAAGAGCGTATATCTCTCCGATTCTATTTTATACATCTATATATTAATACGTGAAGAGAAAACTTTGTATCCTTTTTAAGCAAATTGCGCTCACGGAGGAGTGTGAGATTTGGCATAGTTAAAGTTCGTATGGAGAAAGAGTGCATAAAGATAAAATTTATGTAATGCTGATAGAACTTATAGGTAATTTTCACCATTTTTGGCTGTGTGCTGGTTTTTTGGAGTTTGCTGCTCGTTGGACGCGTATAGCTGTCACATTGCACTACATCGATGTTGTCGCAGGCTGTACTCGCTAGTTCCTGAGTCTGCCTCCCTTGAGGAGCTTATGCGGAGTGGATGATTTGTAATTGATTTAATCCCCCCGCAGTGAAATCCACTCAAAGAGGGAGTTTATTTAGATTATTTATAAAAAACACTCTTCGGAGTGAAATAAAAAATGTGGATGATTTAAATCTGTCAATGTCACACACATATTAGTCTGCGGTCAAACAGACGCACAGAGTAGAGATTGTCTGTGCAGAAAGATAAAATTTATGTATAATATGTGTCACAAATACATTAAATTAAATTAAATGAAACCTTTATTGTTTACGTTCGTACATTGTAAAAAATCAGCGGAGTGGATGATTTGTAATTGATTTAATCCTCCCGCAGTGAAATCCACTCCAAGAGGGAGTTTATTTAGATGATTTATAAAAAAACACTCTTCGGAGTGAAATGCAAAATGCAGATGATTTAAATCTGTGAATCTCAAACACATATTAGTCTGTGGTCAAACAGTCGCACAGAGTAGAGATTGTCTCTAAGGGATTTATATATAGTAAGTATTACTAATACATTAAATTAAATAAAATAAAACATTCATTGTTTACGTTCATACTGAATGTCAAACACATAAAAGTCTGTGGTCAACAGTCGGACAACATTTATTTTTTTTAACCGCCCGTTTTTTTTCAATAAAAAATTACCTCAATAACGTTCAAACTTAAAAAAATTAATGAATTACGGTCGAATTTCGACCGCTGGGCGACCTCTAGTTTATATAATTCTACACATATACATATTTCTAGTGACTTCCATCTAGCATTCTCTAAACAGGCTTTGTGTTGAATAAGCACTTGCCAACGTGTAGTATGTATTAGAAACTTCCCACCTGGAATAAGCTCTCATATCAGAGAGAAGCCCATTCACACATGTGCATGTATTCATATGCCATTCATCTCCAGGTATATACAGGTACAATAAGTTATCCAAGGGCACTTTGTCCTATTCCTACTAGGACTACCTACAGCTAACTATGGGTCTTACAGGCACATATACACCTTGCGGTTGCGCTAAACTATTGTTTTATTTAAGACAATATTATTTGAATAAAATCTATCTGAAGTTTTATTTCATACTTTATAAAATGATAGAAGTTTATTGAAATAATATTGCTTGAAATTAAATTAAATGCAACATTTTATATTGCTTAGCTAAAATGTTTTTCTAAAAAGAAAATACTTTTTCATGTTTGTTTTCTTTTTTGATTTTCTTCTAAGGCATTCTAAAAACTAATTATTTGTCTGAGAAAGCACTTGGTCTTTTTTCTACTTTAAGAACCACTTGAATTAAAGGTTCTCACTCATATGATTCCCTAATGGTGGAGAACATATATTTATTCTTTTTTATAAAAACATGTGTCACAGAAATGCCGGACAATTAAGTAATATATTATAAAAACAAACATTGTATGTTCTCTATGCCTTAAGAACAATTACAGACAAACGATTTGTTAATTCTGTACACGTGGCCCGTCAAAATAGCCCAAGCTGTAAGAGCCCGTCAAAATAGCCTAAGACAAAATACCATGACAAAATAATGATTTTTAATGTCCTTCTATATTTGAATTTGGGTTATTTTGTCAGTGCTGTTTTGTCTGGGCTCTTATGGCTTGGGCTATTTAGTCAGGGCTGTTTTGTCTGGGCTCTTATGGCTTGTGCTATTTTGGCGGGGTACCATCAGAACTATTTTCAGTCAGTCACAGAACGTGTGTTCCTACTCTTATAATATTATAAAAAGTGACTATAATTCTCCAATATAATTTGTCATATATTTGTCTCTATACATTTCTTTCATGATATATTTGATTTAAACTACGACTTGTTAAATGTTTTTATTGCTACACTCACTTCATAATTCAATTACATAGCAGATTTTATTCGGAATTGTTCACTTAATTAACGTTCCTGCTTTTTGATATGCCATGAATTGTTAAGTTATTTCAATAAATTATTATATATTGTGACATTTTTTTATAATAACAAAACGCAGAAATAATATTGAAAATTTTAATATATTTCTTTTCACATGTACAAATTTATTGGATAAACCAAATGTTAAATAAGATATGATAATCTTTAAACAAAACTCCCAAATGTTTATTCAATTGTATGTTTACTTTAAAATAATGTCATTTCCTTTTATTTCGTAATACCATATTATCTAAGTATTATCTCTAATATTATCTAAATGCGAGAATTTAACGAACAATTAATTTTAGCGAACAGATTTAGCTTAATTTTGTAAAGTATTAAATTCAGTATCCATGGAATAATTCAGAGATCTTGCAGTAAATAAATATTTTGATATGGTTTGTTCTAGAATTCCTTATGGAGATAATTGCTTTAATGAATATATAGAATTATCGGTTTAATATTAAACATGGTTCTTTTGTTTTCAGAATTTTGCTTACTGTCGAGTTATTATTATGTTTTCAGTTTTAATTTAATGTTTTCTGCAGTACCTATCTATTAAGAAATTCCAGATCAACTCTTGAATTTCAGTATTTTCATCAAATAAACATACTTTTAAATTTATATTTAATAATTTTTAATTTATTTTATACCATTTACATTCACTCTCTGAAAGATTGTTATGTATATTTATTCTTTCTAAAATGCTTACACGTCACAAACTATCAACAATGTCTAATGTGCCTGAATTTTTTTTATCAAATCTGATTTACTCTTTCTTAAATGCTTAGACATCACAGAATATCAACGATGCCTAATGCATCTGAATCATTTTATCAAATGTGATTTATTTCGGTTAGTTTAAATAAATGTATTCACCTGAAAATAGAGACAAATCCGTGTAATCATCATTTTACAGTTAAACTTTAACTACTGTGCCAAATTTTTGACATAACTAATGTCAGCGGTCTCATAGACCGATTTTAAGAACGCTTAAAAGTAGTTACTTTTATACATTTTTATGAAATTTTATGAATAATTTTACAATTTTTAATAAATTAAAATAAATTCTTAAGGCTCGAATAATTTAATTTTACGCAATTTGTATCGTATAATAAATGAATATTCTCTTCATTTTCAGGAACAAAGTTGAGATTTTTATTAAACATTCATAGAAATATATGCATTTGGTAACTATTGTTGACAATTATACAATAATTATAGAACAAAGAATTTAATTATAACTATTATGATATCTTTGTTACAAGAGAGATATATTTTAAGATATATTTTTTATCTTTTCTAAATGTTTTTCTTTCTTATAATTTATTATCTTGATTTGAAAAATTATATTTCTCACTATCATTCTGTCAAAAATTCTTCTAATTGTTAGCATGAGATCTCGTGATAGAAAGGAGAAAGTTACCCTACCTTGAATATAGGCTTCATCAATTGAGTCACCAATAAGAGCATACAATTTTTTTCTTTTCATTTTTGTAGCTTTAGGATAGGACAAGAATAATATAAATGAAATCACAGCACACGTATGAAACATTCTGAAAAATATCTCCATACGCCAACATTGAGTTCGTCGATCGCTTGAATAAATAGAACACTTCTTGTCAAATTCGTCTACACCTGTTTTTGACAAATTGTATAATTCTATAATTTTATCATCTTCATCCCCAGAAAGCTCAGATTCTGTTTTGCATTCTCCCTCAACACTATAAGACACTTCGGAATCAGAGCATTCTAAATCAGAAAGAATTATTAACAAGATCTTCGATTTCTTTTTGAGTGAGGTATACGGGACGTTTTCTTGCAAATTTGGAAGCCGTATTTATCACCTTAACGGAAAACAAGGATCCGATAAATAGCGTCTATATCTCACCAAAATTGGTACGCATCTGCTGTGAGCTGTCGTCCAGACACCTTAACAAGGAAACACATATAACTAAATAATAATAAGACTAGAATTAAAAAACTGGATGTGTGACCTTGAATAACTGGTTTAGGAAGGTAATGGGAAGGGCAGTGATCATTTTCCATTTTTAGAGGTGGAAACGACAATTAGAAAATGTGCAGTCGCTTAGGCCGAACAGAAGTTAAAGGTTAACCATAACGTCCAAAATTTAATTAAATCTTGATAAGCTGTCAGTTCAGGCAGTACGTCTAACTCGTTATATCCTCAGAGATCAATCTCTACTTTGTACAAAAAACTACGAACAGTAAAGAAAGTTCGGATAGGTTTATATTCGGACAACTGACATATGTTCCGATAGCGAATATGTCAGTGTTCTGCACGCATCTTGCCTTCAGGATGATGGAAAGGATGTCCTTGGAATTACGGATGAAATTGTGACAGAAGGCTGATCCGGAATCGAGGGGGGGAGTGGAGATCTCCACTCTACATCTGCCTGGAAATTAGTGAGGCAGATCATTGCGTTTTTTACTGTTTCCTCTCACAGAATGATTACTTTAATAAATCTGTAGATAATAGCAAGAAATAATGGATTAGGAAAATATTAACACTAAAGTGGCAATATCAAAAATAAATCAAAGACCCAATTTGTAAGCGGTTAACCCAGTGATGTAAAAACACGAAATTTCATAGAAAAATGTTAATTTATTTCAAAATCCATTTTTATTTAGCGTTTCCCAGCGGGTTCTGGAAATTTCATATAATGTATTTTGGATTTACTTTAAGCGTTTGTTCTTGAGACCTTATTAATTTGAAGTATTTTATACCTATTGTTTATTTACCTCTTTTATTTGCAGGGCTGTCTTATACAATGGACTACTCCCCGTTGGGCACCTCGGGTATATGGATGAGTAGCCATCGGATATGTAAGAAGGCCCTTGTTTCACATAGGGTATAGAATTGGCGGGGCGCGGGTTCCTCCCACCTGTGATAGTACGTAATCCTTCGGGAAGGGTAGTGCCGTGGGCCGTGATGACCTTTAGGAATCTGGGCTCAGTACTGAAGCTATTGCATCAGTTGTCATTCAAGTTACCCGGATTCTTCGGAGTGGGGGTGATCCAGTTTTCTGGTTATCCAATGGGCTAATTAGGCTGTAAAGCCATGGCCGCCACTGATATAAAAGAGCTTAGAAATATACAATTCTATATTATTCTTTTAATAGTCAACAAAAAGTGTTAATCAGAGAACAAGCGACATTTTTTTTGCTTTTATTTTATTTTATTAGATAGGTATTTTATTTGGGCCATAGGTGCACAAACTCCTAGTTATGGTTTTGAAGGGACTCCAAACAACTTCAGCTCAGGGCGCTGAAATATGTTAAGACGGCCCCGTTTATTTGTGCTATTTACTTGAGAGCATGAGCTTCTGGAATTTGACTTTGTGTTCTTTATCCACTTAACGGCTTAGTGTTCCTGATTCTTATTGATGGATTTTTTTGTGATTTTCCGTATTTTAATCTATGTTCCCGCTGTTGTGTTTTATGGTGTGACAAATTTTCAAATTAAGGGGAAGTGTTTTTAACATTTTGTGTTTAATTTTCTGATTGGTTTCAATTCAAATCAGAGTTTGCAATACTGCCTGTCCGCCACGAGAACTGTCGTCGCCAAATTGTCCAGTTCACGGCGGTTGCTCAAGCAACTGGTTATGCTAAGGAAGATAAATTTAAAATAGGAGGCATCCAAAGGAACGTCGGAGTTTTTCTTATTATTGGCGCTAGTTTGCGGCGGAACACATTTAAATGAAATTCTACCTACTAGAAATGGGTTCCCTGTTCCCAATAACCCTGTTTCTATAGCGACCGCCGTAAACTAGACAATTTGGCGTCGACAGTTCTCGCGCGGACAGAAATGTAGACGGGACAATGGCGGACACATTACCTAATGGAGTATTTCTATATAAACGGTTCTGTCCCTAAAACTGCATGCATTTCTTCATCATATTTTCAAATTCTATACAGTTTTTCATCTTTTTCACTTTTACAATTGCAACATGTGTTAATGTCCAATATTTGAAATGTACTGGAATTTCAACTAATGATAATTTTATATGTATTTTGATTACAATATATCTATAAATATAATCTGGCGGCTTGCATCTTGCGTGTAAGAAGAAGAAAGAACTTATGGTGGCAAATTTCCAAACACCAGGTTCACGACACATTGTATATTCGATAATGTTGAGATTCTAATACAAGATCCTTCGATCCTGAAACCAACGCTTGGCCACCAAACCCCATGGACAGGTACGGTTAAAGATATGGCAATTTTATGTACAAAATTTTCAATAAAAATATAATTATTTGCAAGAAACATATTATTTGTTTAAAAGATAGAAATTCTTTTAGCCTTTGTTTTAAAAACAGAGGTATTAGCAGTTTAAACTTCTAAAACTTTCATCAGAAAATTTAAGCTGCATGGAGTAAGTACTCTTAATCTCCTAATCTAAATTTTTATTCTGTCTCTCTCCATTTTTATGATTTAATGTGATTCTAAAGATTCTAAGATTTTTTTTTACTTAGTTGAGGTTCTGTATCAATTGATATGCTAATTAAATTAAGTTTAATGGAATAAAATAGTTTTTAAACTTCATTAATTTTTTATTGAAAAAAAATTTGCAGATTTTCTCATTTAAGTAACGAAATTCTTTTGCGGATTTGATGCTTTCTTTCCTTTCTTTTACGCATACCCCTTCAGTTTCGCTTTTTTTTTCTCTTTCGAATTTAGATAATCTCTTTCATACGGTAGAATTGCCAGCAGTATTATTGATAGGTTTCTGAATGGCATTCTTTCATTTATTGATCGGCAGTGATCTAAGACATTCGAAGTTACACTCAGAAAACTGGATTTTAAAGTAGATTTCGGACATCAATCCTGTTAATTTTATTACCGCCAAACTTTAAAATTTGCAATTTAATTCATTGTATTTTTAAGCTGTTATTATTTATTTCACTGAAGTAACATGAACCCAGTTGGAAAAAGATTGTTCACAGGAAATGTATAACTAAATTTTTATGTAAACACACAACAAAAATATCCTGAACACTTTATTTCAAATGAATTTAATGATTTAGACCCTTACAGTGATCTGTTAAAAATGTGTTAGGTAGAATCACTATCTGATAATATAAAATGAGAAAAATATTTCATTTCAGTCATGGTAATAATAATTCAATTTACGAAAGATATACATTATTTAGCGAATTATAATGTACATATTTAAGTTAATCAGAACATAAATCATCTAGAGCTGTCTAGAGACTATTACTTTGGATTTGTGAGCAAATTTAAAAGAATGCGTTTAAGCAAGAAGCAAAACAAGGATATTTACTGAAATCAGTGCAAAAACTATTTTTAAAACTGATTTCATTCATTAAAAAATATTTAATAGTAGATGAACATTATTTAGTGAATTATAATGTATATATTTAAGCTAATCAGAACATAAATAATCTGGAGATATCTAGGGACTATTGCTTTGGATTTGTAAGCAATTTTTAAAAGAATGCGTTTAAACAATAAGCAAAACACGGATATTTACTAGAATCAATGTAAAAACTATTTTTTAAACTGTTTTCATTCATTAAAAAAGATTTAATGGTGAATGAACATTATTTAGCGAATTATAATGTACGTATTTAACCTTAACTAGGGAGGTAAAAAATTTGGATTGAAAAAATTCAAATAAAATTTTCTAATAAAAATATCAGTATGTAATTTTGCCTGTATATTATGTAGATATTTCTCTTAATGTAAAAATATAATTTTTAATTTTTAAAATTATATTATTTCAAGAAAAATTGATTAGTTTTCTACGTACACTTTTCTCGATATATATATATATATTATAACTAATGTCAATCCTAAGAAAACATAAATATTTTTTTCTATTTCTGATTATATTTATTTTTCTATTGCATTAATGCATGATCAGAATAATATAATGTAAAAATTATCCATTATATAAAAAATAAAAAATGACATTGGGTAAAACTGACTTGTTTTCACACAGATTTATTTCAGTTCAGATTTTTGCTTTGGATTTGTAAGCAATTTTTAAAAGAATGCGTTTAAGCACGTAGCAAAACAAGAATATTTACTAAAATAAATGTAAAAACTATTTTCAAAACAGTTTTCATTCATTAAAAAAGATTTGATAGTGGATGAACAGAAGTTAATGACCTAAATTAAAAGAATGGACAGAAAAAAATTGGCAAAGGAATGAAAAGTAGCAGCGCATTTTATTACAAAAAAAGACTGCATGTTGAAACTTATACTTAAGCACTAAAATTATAGACGAAATATCGTAGTAACAAAACTGGTATGGTTGTAAAAGAGATCCAGGCTTCAAAACAGTACGAAAAAACTTGGGATATTTTCTATAAAAGGTTTTTAACAGAGGAAAACATGCGATTTTAAGGTTTGATGAAGAAATGAAATAGATTTTACTTTCATTCCAAAAATGAAAAGTGTAGCTGCAAATCACATTTATAAAACAGTTTTAAATTTTTCTTTTTCTTTAATAAAAAAGAAGTCTCGAAGTACATACCCTGAACTTCTGTTCACTGAAATTAAACATTTTAATTGAAAAAAATTAGAAACTGTTTAAGATTTGAAAGATTTATGTTTCTAATATAGAAGTCAATCTCTGCGATTCATCCTCTGTATTTAGTGTATTTGAATATATCACAAGTTCACTTGGTTTTCTAAAATTTTTATGTAAAGTGACGCTATCATAAAGAAGAATATTAGCAATTAGGAACTTCGGTCCCCGTATTTGGAGCATTTTAATCAGCTGGGCAATAATGATATGCTTTAATTTAAGTCGTTTGAGCTTTGAATTCCCATAATATTTCAAACCGTCATAAATGTGTCCCAGAAGTTTAACTCTTTAACCGCTTAACTTAACAGCCTGAAAATACTCGTGCATCGAATTATCGAAATTTTAGTCTTATAAACTAAAATTGAATCATTAATTAGCTTTATAATTTGACACAAAAAATATGTAGGATCCATAAACATCTTAAGTATCCTATGCCTTCTTAGATGAATGAAAACGACAGCCCCTTCCAAAACAGGAGGGGTCATCTTATTAGATAGCAAAGAAAACTATTCAATTAAGTGGTTAATCCCGAGGTGACCTTTTCCTTCTATTCCCTTTAAAACCAGGACTTTTGGAGAGGATGGGACATGAATTGGACTCTCCCAACTTGGGTGGTCATTTACCCCACCACCCATCCACCTGTTATAACCTTTCCTTAAGGCGCAAGTAAATGGGCTGTGGTGGGCAAGGATAATTGCACCCGCTACCGCGCTAATATCCTAAGCGAACTCAGAACCTCACCTCCCCTCAAAAGAAGACAACCGCCTCACACCATCCTTCGTTGCTGTTAAGGGGAAATTTCTAGACCGCCTTGCTCGGTGTGAGAGGGTTAATAGTTACAAAATGCTGCTTTTTATTTCGGGAATGTCTTGGAGAATGGAGAGGTCACCTATCTGTTTTCCAACATATTTTTCCACTCTTTTCTAATTTTTAATGAAATTTCTTTCCAGAAAAAGTTCGAGGGTAATAAAGTGCGGGCAATTTGTCCTGTCCATCATTGGCAATTTAGGATTACTTCTCTTCAAAGCAACAGGAATTAGCAAGTAGAATTTTCTCGTTTTACCAGCATATGCTGTGTTTAAAATGATTAGGGGCATAGACCTAACTAAATTTGCAAGAAGGATAAAGTCAATCATATTTTTCACGCTCACACTGTGGCATGCTTAGATTTTAGTATGGATGGAGTTTTGGAGAATTTCTTATTACTTTCAGAGAAAGTGGGCCTAGCAAGGTTAGGACGGTTTGGGTTTCTAACATCAACAGTGAGGTTTTCATTACAAGGAAATTCTTCCTCATTTTCATCTTCTGAAATCCACTGCCACCATTTCTTACGGACGAAGGCAAATCTGAGGCACCTGTATCTCCGTCAGGTTATTTTCAGATAAAGTCGGTCTAGCAAGGTTAGGCCACTTTGGATTTCTAACATCAACAGCGAAGTTCTCATCATAAAGAAATTCTTCCTCATTTTCATCTTCTGAAACCCACTGCCACCATTTCTTACGGACGAAGGCAAATCTGAGGCACCTGTATCTCCGTCAGGTTATTTTCAGATAAAGTCGGTCTAGCAAGGTTAGGCCAGTTTGGATTTCTAACATCAACAGCGAAGTTCTCATCATAAAGAAATTCTTCCTCATTTTCATCTTCTGAAACCCACTGCCACCATTTCTTACGGACGAAGGCAAATCTGAGGCACCTGTATCTCCGTCAGATTACCATTTATTTGTTTGTTCTTAAAATAGTAAAAATTTCAAAAACCATGATAATGCCAACTAGCATTTATCTATTAGCTCAAGATATTTTACGATATCTCCAGGATGTTGCTAAATGTTCTAAATACCGCGCAACATCGTGAAGATATCATATGAATATTGTATGCATCTTGTGCTAATAGGGTAGGTTTAATTTTTAAGAATAAAAACTAGATGTTTTAATAAAGTTGAATTATTATGTTGTCTGATTTGTCACAAAATGTCATAGATTAAAATATTTCTGAAAAAGTAATTTCGTTCCACCAAAAAAATAAATCTTCCCTTTTGTTTGAAAATCCGCAATTACTCAGTTGTAAAACGAATAGCAAAGAGTCTATACTATTTCAAAGAAGTATTTTAAGTTGTTACTCAAATAAAGCATGCCAACTCTTAATTAATCTTCCCCGAGGAGAAAAGGCCTCGTTGCAGTTTGTCAAAAAATAAAAATACCCAGTTGAGAAAGAATATCTTTCTATGAAATATTTAAATCAGATCGGCCAAAACAATAACCAGTTACGCTTGTCATCTGTTATAAAATTGATAAAATTCTTTTAATAGACGCAGAAATAAAGTGGTAGATTATAACATAATTCTTACAATTACATGACTGAGATACTGTTAGAACTTAAATTTTTAAAAAACAAACATTTTCTCTAAATTATGTTGGTATATTTTTTTTATTCACATATAAAGCTTTAACATGATATAAATTAAAGAATAAAGAGTCTTTTCGACAGCTAAACATGTTATCAGAAGAATACATTTGGGAAAAATAAAACTTCATTTTATGCTAAACACTCTTTTAATTAACTTAATTTTTTCATGTTCGTAAGAATTGAATTTTTTATTCGATTTTTCAATGACTTCTTGATTTAGTGGAACTCTGAAAATTTGTAAAGTTATATACAGCCGAAGACAATTCAATATTTTAATATATTCTGAACTTAATTACTATATAATAGGGCGGTCCGAAGAAATCTAATTTCGGATTATGAAATTCTAATAGTTCGGGAAAGTTGCGTTATCCCGTCAATAGTAACTGTGCAAAATTTCATTTTCATTGATTAATATCTTTTGCCTCCTCAAGACAGTCAAAGTTTCGAAAAATTGCCAGAAACGGACATTTTTTACTAAGAATAATAAAAATTAGGAGAAAGGACAATCGTTTTCTAATAGCGGACAAATAGTCTATCAGTTCATCATAATTAACTGTAAAAAATGACATTAGAACAGTTAATTTTGAAGTAATGGTAGACCATTTGGTCGCTTTTAGAAAAAAATTGTCCCTTTTCCTAATTTTTATTAATTTTAGCAAAAAATGGCCGTTTTGGCAATTTTTCGAAACTTTGACCGTCTTGAGGAGGCAAAAGATATTAATCAATGAAAATTAATTTTTGCACAGTTACTATTGACGGGATAATGCAACTTTCCCACATTCCATAATCCAAAATTCGATTTTTTTCGGCCAGCCCTACTATTTAGTATATTAATTTTAATAACATTTAGATGCTATATGAGTAGCGTCATCTGGTGGAAATTTGGAAAAATTGGTTTTAACACTAAATAATATTTGAAATTAACATATTAAAGGTTAGGATGTGGAAAAAGTAAAACAGTTTTTAGAAACATGCTTCTATTAGTCTAATAAAAATCAGAAATCCAATTTTCATAAATAAAATAATCAAAATCATAATAGCGTGAGTCGCTCAAAACAATATTCTAAAAATCCGTGCGTCAAATGAATATCATTAGATATAAAATAGCTAAATATTCATTTAAAATTATAATGCATGGTAAATATGATCTAGAAACATGCTTTTACTAGTCTACTAAAAAGAAGAAATCAAATTTTTATCAACAACATAGACGAAAAATAAAAACCCTAAAAGCATGAGCGTCTCAAAAAAATACTGTTTAAAAACACGCGGTAATGAACATAATAAGAAGGAAAGTTTCTAAATAATCATTAAAAATTAAAATGTATCATAAATCTGATTAATTTTCCATTTTCTTAGAGTATTTTTATGGGTGCCTCACCTTTTTACGATTTTGTTTTGACGTTATATTTGATAAAATATTATATTTTATAATATATTTGATAAAAATTAATTTTGACCATTTAGTACCTTAATAAAAGCTGCTATAAAAACACTATTTTATTTATAAATTTATCTTATGCGTTTTTATCCTAACAGATTATTGTTTATTTTTATCCATCGACCAATTTAATTTCTTTAAAAAGTTATGTGTATAAAAAAAAGTTTCAATATTTGTCGTTAAATAACTGGAAAAGAACATTAAATACAGCAAAAAATAAAATTTTGGTCTTTTTCCTAAGTTTAACTACCACTGAAATGGATTAACTGAAATCCTCTAATAATAGAAGTGAACAAAAACTAAGATATGATTTTAAAAAATGAAAACCGGCTGTTTTTATCGGAATTTTTTAAAAGCACCTTAATATATAATTATATGTATGGACTATGTACATAAATGATGTTAATGGATATTTTGAAAGCAACATTATTTCACTTATCTCTCATTTTGTTATAGTAGAATAATAATTTTTCTTTGCTTTAAAATTCACATGTTCGATTCATTCTCCCTAAAAATATGCATATTCTATGAAAAATAAAGAAATTTAGTGGGAATAGAAAATATCTTATTTTTTAAAGGTAGCAAAATGTGAATCTATTCTACTTGCTTCTTATTCGGGATACAGAAAGCTCTATTCTTGGAATTTTTTAATGTGTTTTCTATTTTCTTATTTTGCAGAATGTAACAAATAACATTTCTATTCTTAGGAAAACATTCTTTTTTTCAACTGCTCCCTAAATTGTGAAAACCGTGCAACTAAATTTTCTGCACCCCATCCAAGATATTTACTTATTCTTGTTTAGGTAATGAGGTTCGACTTCTTATAATGATTCATTAAAAGTACTTTTCGAATTCTTGTAAACATCATTTACCATAATAATATGCATTTTCTACGAAGAGTAACTGGAAAAAATGAATTCTTTATATGTATTAATTTGCATTTTTTGAAAACAGACACTTGTTGTTGAACTGAGAAATCAAAACAACCGTTATTTTAGAATCCCTTTTAAAATGCTGAATATAGTGTCACATTTTATACTTCATGATATTCGAACCTTGTTAAATTTTCACCTCTGTTGAAGTTATTTTTAAACCTTTTGTATGTTATTATCGATATTCTTTTGGTTCTAATTATTATTGAAGAGTTTTTCACGGAGATGCTACACACTAATGGAAATGACGTGTCTCATTATTTGTTAATGCAGGTAGTTATTTTAATCGCAGACTCATCTTATGTTCAATCTTATTTGTATTGACAGATTTCATTCAGTAGAAGAATTTTCTTTCGAAAGTTTAGAAAAGAAACGGATCTAATGTGTTATAATTGCCCCCGAGCTTACTTGGCGACCTTCGGATTTCGCCAAGAATGCAGATATGATTTCGCCAAGTTCAAGTGTGCTAGCAAAATTACTAGGTTCCTGTTCGGAGTAAAAAAATCTGCCTGCCCAATTTGCGACTCATTAAAAAGGAATATCTTTAAAAAATTCTTGAAAATTCGAGAAATTTAGCAAGAAAGTAACGCTATGCTAATATAAGAACACGCGCTGTTATTATAGAACTAAAAACGTCTTGGCGAAATTTTACCAACAACTTGGCGATTAAATCTCGAAGGCGCTGTAACATAAAAGTACAGAATTTTCATCTGATTTTGAGAATTAGAGATTTTATTTTATGTGAAGATTATTTCAATCGAATAAATTAATAACAAATGTTTTTAAAAACAAATTATTATTAGTATAATAAAAAGTATATACTCGTTTATTATAACAGACCTGGGATCAAGACGAAAACGTGAAAAGAGTGAAGCTTTGATAGAAACATGCTAAGTGAACTGGAATTTTAATGACATTCCTAATACATTATAAATTATTATTTTGAAATTTTCGTTCTGACGATTTTCACTACAGCTTATTTCAGTATCTCAGTACCTTGTGTTTTCATGTGTGAAATTTAATCCCCAGATTTATAATCAAAAAATTATTTCCACATTTTAGTGAAATTCCTAATACATTATAAATTATTATTTTGAAATTTTCTTACGATTTTCACTACAGCTTATTTCAGTATCT
>BGPR01003658.1:71998-90237 GCA_013235015.1 Araneus ventricosus
CCAGATTTATAATCAAAAAATTATTTCCACATTTTAGTGAAATTCCTAATACATTATAAATTATTATTTTGAAATTTTCTTTCTTACGATTTTCACTACAGCTTATTTCAGTATCTTGTGTTATCATGTGTTAAATTTAATCCCCAGATTTATAATTTAAAAAATTTTCCGCATTTTAGTGAAATTGTGGCTAACTATAAATTCAAGTAAGTTTACTGACCAACTGTCTTCCTGTAACCAGTTTTTCCAGCTCTCCAGCCGTTGTCTTGGTTTTGGTATCTGACATCTGTAAATATTCATACATATGTTACCGTTAAAGTATGAAATCCGTTATTCTGTAGAATACCTAGTTATTCTATAGAATAACAGATAGAGTCAGTTAAAGTGTAAAATAAACTTTTATTTTACACTTTAATTAGTTAATCTATAGAAAAACGGTCCACGCATCGTTAAAGTGTAAAATAGCCGACATGATTCAGTCTGTTTGTTAGTCAAATTGGTTATTTGTATTTTCAGCATCTGAAGTGGGCACCGGAATATTTTATATTTTTAAGAAACATCCTGCGGCTTATCTAGCAGCGGGAGACAGAACCTAGTAGCTTCGCTACCTCATTGAATTTAAGGAATCTACGTTTATAGTGAAATTTGCCCGTTACTCCGTTCCTAATAGAGATACCGAGACAATTCCTGCATATTCTGGAATCTTCATTTTGTCGCCAAATTTGTCGCCAAGTTGACTAAACGGTCGCCAGGTTTGTCGCCAAGATCGAGTGTCATTGACTTCCTTCCAATACATATTCCTGTAGATCTCTCTTCCCAACTATATAAGACTAATATTCCAAGAAAACGACATTACACTTTTGTGACAGTATTATAGTGGTTTTAATTTTCACCGGTTATGGTTGATGGAAAAACGGACTTGGTTTAATGTCAGAATCTTTATTTCACACTTTAACGACCTATCATTAGTTATTCTATAGAATAACTAGGTAAAATATGAAATAAGTAGTCTATTTTGCTCTTTAACTGACTTGATCAGTTATTCTATAAAGTAACTAGGTATTCTATAGAATAACTGAGTTATATACTTTAACGATGACATATACACTATAACCACATGTCCGTGAGCACATTTACCATCAATTGTATATATAAGTATCTTATGTAGTATTTTTTCAGGGTCAGAGGGTCAATGTTTGTACCAGTGTATTGTATATAAACACACTTGATTAATCACAGATTATTGAGATCGGATAAAATTGTTTATATACCACTCAAGATTTTTCCGTTATACTTTCAGACTACTCAGCACAGACACATATATGATACTGTATGTACAGATACGTACAGATTTGTCCGTCATACTTTCAGACTACTCAGCACAGATACATACATGATACTGTATGTGCAGAGACATAAAGATTTGTCCGTCATACTTTCAGACTACTCAGCACAGATACATACATGATACTGTATGTACAAATATATATAGATTTGTCCGTCATACTTTCTGATACATACTGTATGAACACACATATTAGCCTACAGTCTAATCGCCTACAGGAACACCTGTAGGCTAATCTCTACTAGATAATCTGACTGAACTAAGAAGAGTGTGAATTTAAAAATATTTTATTATTAATAATTGCTTTTATCATTAATAATTTTATAATTAATATTAATTTTTTTTATTAATATTTGCTTAAAATATTAAGCATTTTTTTCTCATATTTACTATCAGGTGGCTCTACTGGTATTTAATTACAATGAATCGATTAATTGATAATTAAGTTCGGAAATTATCCCATGTGTGAATAATACTCGAGAATACACAACTGTACAATAATCAATAACTCTACAAGGAAGTGAATAAAAATTCGAATACAAAATTCCATCTTTACAAACATGAAACAAGTTAAATAAAGGAACATAAAATCGTGATGTGGAATTTGTTATTAATTCACAGTGTAATTATTGCATATAGTCTTAGTCCAATTTTATTCGCAAGAATTGTATTATGAATCTCACTTAAGAATCTTTGAGGGATTTATGAATTTAAAAAAATGCAGTCATTGTTTCCTTTATACTATTTGTAACAATATTTCTCACTTGCTTTTTGACAATTTTTTTCCGGTTATCGCATTTTGTGATGATCTATTAAAAATCCATATGATTAATTTATAGTTCGATTTATTTAAAGAGAATCAATCTTATGCTAATAATTCGCTAATAATTTGCAGTTTAATTTATAGCATATAGTTTTAGTCCAATTTTATTCACAAGGATTGTATTATGAATGTGACTTAAAGTTCTTTGAGGAATTTATAAGTTAAAAAGAATTCAGTC
The DNA here is from genome assembly GCA_013235015.1 of Araneus ventricosus. Classification (NCBI taxonomy): domain Eukaryota; kingdom Metazoa; phylum Arthropoda; class Arachnida; order Araneae; family Araneidae; genus Araneus; species Araneus ventricosus. Next base: position 74,345 of record BGPR01003658.1, read on the forward strand.
ACTGTTTCATTTACATTATTTGTAACAATATTTCTAACTTGCTTTTTGACCATTTCTTCCGGTTATCGTATTTTGTGATTATCTATTAAAAATTTATATAATTAATTTATAGTTCGGCATATTTAAACAGATTCAATCTAATGATCTGTTTTACAGAAATATAGAAAATATAGAAATCTCTATTCTATACCTATGTAGCCAAGATTCGGGAAGTCCCTCTTATCTTTCTGTCATCACTACAATAATTTGTTTATCATTCCACGTTTCGTTTTTCTCTTTTCGTTTATTATTTTAATAAGAAGGTTCTGCCCGCGTCCACTAAAGGCTTCCTAACCTAATCCCAAATCCTTTCCCAGGAAATGCTAACACAGTTGGGCATGGTGGCTTTGCTCCGTTTGTGTCTCCTGCTAAAGTAATACAGCTAAGGATAAAGAAACCAGCGGGAGTGGTCTCCCCTAAACTTTCTCGTATACTTTCTAAGTGGAGATTCGTCAAAAGCTCGAGTTCGATTTTTTTTTTTTTTACGATTACAATACTTTCTCTTTGTATACATCGCTTACGAGAAAGTGAAACAAACCAACAAACCTGAAATGAAATATCTGTTGCCACGTTTCAAAAAAATATTACTTCGAAACAGGTGACATAAAATAGGCAATGAAATGAATACTAAAGCGAAAATTCTGCTTTGGAATTGAATTCCCAAGAAAACAATTTATACTACCACAATCGTAACAACTGCAGAAGCTCGTAAATAAAAGATTTGCTGAAATAATGAGATCGGTTTGAATTTTATTTACAACAATAAAAAATTTGTTACAATTCATGTTTGAGAACAGTATTTATTGTTGTAAATAAAATTTACAACAATAACAGATTGCTACCAGTACTTTGCGCATGATAATCGGATTAAAAGAAATTGAATATGCAATTTGAACGCCCCTTTTTGACGGATTTGGACCAAAATTTAATACGGGCCTACATTCATGACGATAAAACTGTGTACCAAATTTTATCCATCTAGCCATTCAAGTTTTTGAGTTATAGTGTTCACATGACCGCGGAAATACAGACAGATAGACTTCCCGTTGACGGATTTTGTCCAAAATTTCACAGAAACCTAAACATTATGTTTAAAGACCACATACCAAATTTCATCCCCGTAGCTCTAATAGCTTTCGAGTTATCGTGTTCACAGACAGACACACACACACACAGAGACAGACACACAGACGTAATTCTAAAATTGTGTTTTTCGGACTCAGGGAGGTCTAAAACGTGGAGATTCGTCAAAATCTCGAGTTCGAATTTTCTGACGATTACAATACTTTCTCTTTGTATACTTCGTATACGAGAAATTAAAAATAAAGTAAAATTTTAACTTCATTTTGGATGATATTTAAAATTTGAATCAATTCATGTTAATCAGTCAGCATACGCATGGGGTATTTTTGACCCCAGCCTTTCTCTTTTCTTAGGGATTCTTTTCTAGGAATTTCTAAACACTTGCCCCTGTTACTTCCTGTACTTCAATAGGGGAGTTAGAAGAAGATGATAAGAAGACTAAAACCGGTGAAACGGGGTTTCTCACTTTTTATTAGGGGCGTTGGGTCAAGTTGACCAGTGCGTGTGCTAAAGTTTCTGGTCTGTTTAACCCTTTGAGTACTGAATTATTTGAAGATTTTTATGCCCATGGGCCGGATTTAATTTGTCGCTATATGGATTAATATGTAAAAGTAATACATTTTATTTGGAATATACATATTGGTGATATAAATATATTTTTGAAATAGCATTTTAGTTACAAAATATAAATAAATATATAAATGAAACAAAATATAAATATTTATATAGAACAAGAACCAACTTAAAGTCTAATAATTTTGTACCGTGCGGTATTTTTCAAAACATGTCGATAAATGCAAAGGTACCTGGCATTGTTTGCATTGCCAAGTGGTTTCTTTTCTTATTTTATGTTTATAACATATGCGACACTGTTTTGTAGGGTGTTTCTTTAATTCTGTTGCCGGAATATTCTCCGGAAAATGTGCCCAATTTTTCGCTTCCAAACGATGTGTCGCATCGCTACTTGTAGGACGCCCACGGATATTATAATTTGGCAGGACCACTTGCGCTAATAATTCTTCTTAAATTCAGATGATGAGTCAGACTCGTCCACCGTAACTTCGCCCAAGTAAACAGATGACGAGTTTCACTCGTCAAATGTACCCAAAGGGTTAAAGTTATGGCTATGGAAGTGTACGAACGTGCGCAGCGGGGAAGAAAATAATACAGAAAAGAAAAAAAAGTATATATGTTCAACTTTCCTTATTAAAAATCACATTTGTGTCTTCAGTACAAGTTATTTTTACTAAAAAATGTTCCTATTCTTTGACCATAATTTGTTTTTGTACAAATATACTATAAAATAAAGGGTAAGTGTCTAACAATTTGGGGTCAAAATGCCCTCGCGAGTGTGCTAACGTTCCAAAAATGGGTGCGTGTGTTGAAGAGTTAAAATGACACTTCTGACATCTAGCAGAGAACTGCTGTATTGATGATAAAGGGGCTCTTCTGCGAAGAAGCCTTCTTCTAACATCACATGGAAACTTTTATGCTGTACCGAAACGTGGTTGTGAATGGTAGAAGACCCATTTTTACACCAAAGATGCATTCACCTTCATCAAATTAGAAACGAAAATAAAAATGTTATTTCTGCCGAGAATGTTTAAGTCTCCTTTTAACATCAATCGATTCATTTATCAGACTAGCGTCTATGGATTTTCTAACCAATTTTTATATATAATTGTATATTTCATTTCATAGTGTTAAAAATATGATAAAATTTCGAAGTCGCAATATCATATTTTAGACGGATAATTTTTAATAATTATGATCTGAAACTTATATGTGTTGGATTTAAAATAAGTCCCGTATAATAAGTTTCATAAAAACATAATTGATTTCACATTATTTTTTTAGTTTCATAATTACAAATCACTTTGAATCGTGGTTTAGAGATTATTTCATTTTATTAACACATGTTGTTTTTCCAAAATCTTAATTAGGACTTTTAATAGAAATATTTGTTTATCTCTTGCAAAAAATAATAGTGTAAAAAATGGAATTATCAAATATATAAAAATGTAATTTTCTGGATTCAAGATGGATAAATGACATTTAAAAAGTTTAAAACAATAATAAGGAATCCGTCATAATAAATATATGTGACTATTAAATAAATGAGCGGAGATAACAGTACATTATACGGAGACTTTTCAGAGATTAAAATTTTAATTACCCAATTTATCATGAATGCTACAAAAGGATTTAATTTACCTACTGATGTTTTATAAGTATATCACCGAAAATCCTTTGAAAAATATATAAAAGTTCAGTTGCTTAGCTGAACAGAATTATCAGTTGCTGATAAACAGAATTAAGTTTATAAAAATAATAAACGGAATAAAGAAACTCTGAAATAATAAAGAAGAAATATAATAGTCTTAATATCACCTTATAATCCTTCCCGTTCAGGACACAGAAAAAGTAAACGAATGTTTGTTTTCAAACACATGAATTTCAGTGGAAATATAATTTTCAAATATTTTTGAAAAAATTGTAAAAAATAAATAAAACTATTTGAGAATGATTGAATTACTTTTCAAATAATTTGTTAAAAAACATATTGTAATAAAAGGAATATTTCAGAATTGTGCTTAGTTTGAAATAAGGAGTTGCTTGATTTAAATTTCATTTAAATAAAAAATAACGAATTAATAAATAATTTCTAGGTCATAGTTCATTTAGTTATACACGAACCTGATATGTTATTATTTATAAACACGTTCATGATAAATATAATTTCTATATGTGAAAAAATAAATCAAAATCGGATTAAGCTATACAGATGGAATTAGACAAGTGTTCGTTCATCAAATTTTAAGAATTTTGTGATTTTTTGGACGAAGTCGGTTTATGGAAAGTATGTTTGTCTGTCCGAGTGAATTCGAAACGATAACTCATAAGTGTAAACAGCTAGAAAAATAAACAAGGTACATAGGTTTATCATCACAATTGTAGGTATGTAACAAATGCTCTACCAAATTCGTCAATGGACTGACAGCTTGTCGGTCTGTGTATTCGCATGTACCCTCGGGAGAGCCTGTAATTCCTAGATGACATGTCCCCAGATGGTGGATCCCGTTATGCCCCTACCGAATCCGTCAACGGACTGACTGTCTGTCGGTCTGTGTATTCGCATGTACCCTCGGGTGACCCTGTGATCCCTAGAAGCTACGTCCCCAGATGGTGGATCTGGGAATTCCTCTACTAGATCCATTAAGTGGTAGAAGGGAAATAAAATACATTCCACGGACCAAAAGATAGAAGCCAAACCCCTTGGGGCAATGGCAATTTTTTCTACAAGATTGCTAAGACTGTTCTTTTATAGTCATGGTTTTTTTTTATTTTTTATTTCACTGACCCTAGGGACACGACATCATCATCATTCGCATGTGTGTGAGAGCCATAACTCGTAAAAGTAACAACGAAATTTCATATGCGGTCTTGTGACCAATATTGTATATTTTTGTTAAATTTTATACCGAATTATATATTTTTTTATTTGTATTTTGGAAAGAAGTAATCAAAAATATATAATCAATTTGCTTCATTATATACTACGGATTACAAATCGCGTCATATTGTATCACTTACACGAGAGTCGGAAAGATTGGGGGACGTTCTTGCTTGTTGAATTTGCCACCTTCTTCATCAGGCCCTGTGGTACCTTTCGGCATGCAGATTCTTATAGGGGAAAACGTAAAGAAGGTATATGTTGTGTAAATATACGAGAAAATCGACTGGAGTTCTCTAGAAAAATTGCGGAGTTATGGCAGTTAATACAGAGAGGATGAACACAGATAAATTAGGAAAAATAAGAAGTTTCACACTTTCTGCATTCCAATGAGTTTATAGTTCGTGGTATATTTCAGCACACAGTAGGGCTCTAACTGCACCTAAAATGTTAAATGAACCAGCTTGTAAACATCTAAGTGATTGTGTAAAACACCCTGTGGTTGACTTCAAGATTATTGATTGCGAAATCTCCAACTGACCAGAAAATTCTATTTGAAGATGAATAATACCTTCTCGATATTTGTAATGACAATACAATCATCAAAATGCCTTGAACAGACCATGACGCGTGATCACATTCCAGAAAATTAACAGCAGCAAACGTGCTCAATGCAAATGAATCAGAACGAGCGAGAGTCTTCTCCCTTCGACTTTCTCGTATACTTACACAATATAGAACCTTCTTTACCGTTCTTTTTATAAGAATCAGTATCAGTAGGGTGTGGGGAGGAAGGCCGCAAAGCCGAGAACGTTAAGACAAAGCTTACAACTGGAAGTTTCCCATTCCCTACACTCGTAAAAGTGACACAATATGGCACGATTTTTCTTCGTAGTTTAATGATGGAAGTCGATGTAAATTTTAAACGCCTTCCTTCTCAAAATTTCATACATGGTCAAAAAACCATTCGTGTTCAAAAAACTACATTACAAATTTAATTTTTCTAAGTCGTTGCATTTCTGAGTTATACTGTTCAAATACAGGCTGTCGATAGAAGGTCTCCTCGTTGATGGATTTGGACCAGAATTTGAAACACATCCTCAATTATGATAACAAAACTATGCACTTCTAGCTCTACGATGCGTTCCTCAGTTATCGTGTTCGCAATTACACGGACAGACAGATTTCGCCTAGACCATTTCGTCCGAAATTTCATAGACATCTACAAATTTGATGTTAGGACCACATACAAAAATTGCATGTCTCTAGCTCAATACACTTTGAGTTACTGTGTTCAAAAGTAGACAGACATATAGACGTAGTTTTCGAACGCAGGAAGGTATAAAACGTTTAGATTTATTATAAAATCTAGAAGTGCAATTTTTTGACGATTAGAGTACTTTCTTTCTGTATACTTCGTGTATAAAAAATTTAAAAAAAAGGATTCAAACCAATTTCAATAAATGGTTTCAAATTATTTTATAGTCATGCATGCCAAAATGGTTCAGTTTTACAACCAGGAATGTTTAACCTTAAATACCCGTTATTCCAAGGCATTGGTGTAGAGGAATCACTTACTAATTCTGATAAATTATCTTATTGGGACATGAAAAAAATTTAAGCACACAGGTGATGTGATGTGGCAAATTTAAAATAGAAGTTTCATTAAAAGTTTACAGAAATTAATGAAGGAGTGCTTCAACTTATAAATTGAACTTACTTGAAAATAATGTAATTTTCAGATTTACATTTGCAGTCTGCTGCCAAGAAGTAAAGAGGATGAGAGAAGCATATATTTTGATTTAGACTAAAATATGCTTTTGCTTTACATATATGTAATTTAACTTTCTGTTATTAGTGTACAAGAAGATGCGTGAAGACAATGATAAATATGAAAATTAGATTCTAAAAGTGCATACATATCATGAGTGATTTTCATATAGTTTTTGCCAACATGGGAAGGAATGCTCATCTGGAAGGCGATGACTGGTTTATAAATCCTTTTATCATTATTTATAGGAAGTGACTCAACAAATAGAGCTACAGAGAACTAAATTTCTCACAGGAAAAAAAATCCTATTTGAAATAAATTTTCATGAGAAGAAAACCCATGACCATTTACACTTACATTTTTCCTTCTCAACAGGTTGACAGTCAAAAAGGAACGAAAGAGGAGGGAAGAATAATTGGAAATTCTTAAGCAAATCCTACTTGCCGTACTCCTGGATTATTTGAGGCTGCTGTGACGTATTCATTAGGTATGGGCTTTGGCGGCAGAGGATTACAATTTCGAAAACCGATTCCATTAAATTATCAGACGTGTTTATTGGCTGGTGCGTGTTACATCTGACATCTTGAGTCAGAGGTCCTCTGACTGGTGTGGTGCGGAAATTTGGAGAGAGGAGTGCCAGTTCAGGTGTTATATACGCTATTCTACTAATTTTTCTTTGACATTTACACTACCTGAAACAAAATAGTTATTTGCTACAATCTAATTCAAAGTTATGTGATCTGGGATTATAGCTATTAACCGACGCTCAGAAAGGGCAAACTGGTAATTTACCACTAAAACAAATTTTGATTCAGACAAATTGGTAGCTCTCAAAACCTGGCATATCATATTCACCATCAACAAAATCTTCAATCCCGCAGACGTTCGCATAATATGCCTTCGTTATAGCACCTCCAACGTTGTTAATCAAAACAGACATATTTGTTGAAAAATCAACCATGGTTGATATTTCAATTCCTTCTCCATCTCCGCAGCCTCTGATTCTTATTGAAAAGAGCCAAAATCTCCATCTTAAGATTTCTCTATCAGTATCATGTTTCCTTCTTTCTCGTCATCAGTTTCTTGTTTTCTTCCATAATTGAAATCAAACGGCTTCATATCATTATTAACAAACAACCTTCATACGTAAAAAGTAATATGCATGCAGATGACATGGTAAAAAGATTTAAAATATCAGTTTCTAATTTGACATAAAACAGTAAACTCTAATGACGGAACAGAACGCAACCTTGTTCTAGATTTAATATTGCTACCATGAAATAATAAATTATTCCAAAGAAATAAAAATACAGCTGTTAATAACATTAGAAGCCTGTTCCCAATTACCCCGTAGTTAAAATTTTTAGGGGTAATTAAGAACACTAACCTGTTCCTCAAGATGAAATCCGAAAACGAAAACAGAAGTTACCTCGGAATCGTTATATCCTACAGATCTGAGAAACACATAACTCACCAACTTAGCTTGTATATAACTATTAAAAAAATTAAATCTAATAAAAATCTAAATCTAATCTAAATAAAACTATTAAAGTAAAGGGTAATTTGCTATTCTGATTGCGGCGATCTGATAAATCGGTAATGCATTTTCCGGCTTTTTACAATGGGTGATTAATGATTAATGATGATGAATTTCAATAATCGCCACACCTCAAAGGTTAGGACGATAGCTAAAAGGAAGCAAAATGATTGGCAGCTGATTTTAAACAGGAAAGCAAAATATGCCCATGCGATCTGAGAGATCGCCCTCGCGGAATGAGAGTTAACTGATTTATTTCTGTATTTGGCAGAGAAATGTGCGTTGAGAAATATTTCAACTATTTTTTTCAGTTGAACAGTATTCGAAACATCGATTCTATAGCAGTTGATTATATTCTTTATGCAAGTAATGTTTCTATTTTACCTTAGGATTTGGAGAACGGGAAAGGATTTTGACAATTTTGAAAAGGTTATTTTAATACCATGGAAATTTTAATTCAAATCTATAAAATGTATGCATTGAGGAGAAAAGTTAAGAAAATTTCGACCTCCATAATCAGTGAGCACAGAAAATATGACTTTAACAAATTTCGGATGTCTTGTCATTTATATTAAAGCTAGATCTTTAATTACTTATTTGTTATTAAAATATTTGTTTAATATAGTATCTCCTCATAGATTTATAAAAAAAATTACAAAATCTTTGAAGCTTCATAGATAAATTTACAGCTTAAAACAACGATTAACGATACAAATGTCAGCACTAGTCGATTGTTCTTTGTTTAACGAATGGAATCTTTCATCTGTAACAAATATTAATAATTAATCTCGAACTCCAAACTTATTTAAAGAGCATATGAAATAAATGAACATGAAATAAATATGCAAAATGTTTCGAATATTAAATGCGAGCATATTAGGCATTTTCTAAAATAAACCGGATATTAACATCTTAGAGCAATTAATGTTTTCCACAAAAGTAACGTCGAACTGTTTATTTAACTTTGAAACGAAACTCCAACTCAACTCATAATTGGTTATCTTTCACATAACTTAAACTGAAAGCATTCTTTGATGAGTTATGCTCTCCTATTTCTCTGTCATCAGCAGATTAAGGAAACTCGGTGTAAACAAGTGGGTTTCACCAGAAGCCATCTTACTACGTCATCACTATCATAATCACCACCCACAGGGTGTGCTTTCTGACATTAATTGTGGCAAAGGATGGCTCCAAATATACTGATATTCACGAACAGTAAACTTTTAGGTAATACTTAGTAAGAAGAAACAGATTTTAGTCTACATTGTTGAAGGAAATAATCGGTAAGATAAAATTAGGTATTATAAAAATAACACAACTTCATGCTTTTGTATCTATTGTTGAATCATTTTCATTCTTTGTAATAGGCATGAAATAGGCAGGCAGGACCCGAAATAGGACAAACACTGCCATTTTGTTGAATTTAAAAATAATCCCAAAAATTTTTCAAAGATATAATACATAATGTTACATGTTTAAAATTCACATATGAATGTCTCTTAAAGAACAAATTCGGATTACAAGAATAATTTTAAACGACAATTAAACTTTACTAACAAACTTAAATAGAAAAAGAAAACTTTCAAAAATTTATAAAACTAAAACAAGAAAGTTTTAACTGTAACAAAAATAACTAATGGTAAATTCTAAAAGAAAAATTTAACTAATAAAAAAATGAGGGAAAAACCAAAAAGGAAAAGAAAACCTTTCCAATAGTTTTTTAAGAAGTCCATGGTATTAACTTAAAAAAACTTCCAGTCTTTAGAAATAGTTTTTTTTAACCTATGGTTAGACCGTCAAATACTTATAAACTTTAAAAAGAGCCTTGGTAGGATAAAATAGATAACCATTAACCGTCTTTTGAATAGGTACTTTCTTTAAATTCAGATTACAAACAGATTTCTTATACTCTTGTAGGGTATTAAGTTCGTTTCAAAATAAAGCTGTCGACAGGGATGAAAAAAGAGGGAATACCGGTGCTAAGTGTTTTGATTGTTAAAAAAAGTGAACTAAAGATTATTAATAACTGAAATATTTGTGAGCTGAATTCCTCTGATTTATTCTTAATTTCTTACCCCTGTGTTTCCTTATTCTACTGATGATATACTAATGACATTTCATAATCCATTTAAGAATACTTTCTGCCTTCCGTTATGTGAACAATAACAAATTATGAGATGAGTTTGAATGTTGAGATATAGGTAAAATAATCATGTCGTCTATACTTATGATGAAAAATGTTAGTTGCTTTAAGAAATTTATTTACTGTTTATTATAATACGCTTAGTATTCTTTAATGGATTTTGATATCCCATTTTTCTGTCGTCAGCAGAATAAAGAAATCAGGGAAAACAGGAGGTTTCACCTAACTCCTATTTATTACTATAAACACCACTCAGATAGTGTTTTGTGGGGGACTTAAGATTACTGTCTGCACTTCGGAACAGACTTGAGAGTACTGTCTGTACTTCGGAACAGACTTGAGAGTACTGTCTGCACTTCGGAATAGACTTGAGAGTACTGTCTGTATTTCGGAACAGACTTGAGACTACTGTCTGTACTTCGGAACAGACTTGAGAGTACTGTCTGTACTTCGGAACAGACTTCAGAGTACTGTCTGTACTTCGGAACAGACTTGAGACTACTGTCTGTACTTCGGAACAGACAGAGGAGTGCTGTCTTATATGAGACAGACAGAGGAGACACGGGTCACTTCGGTATATGAAACAGATTATCTGTACTGGAACAGACTTGAGAGTATGTCTGTACTTCGGAAAAGACTTGAGACTACTGTCTGTATTTCGGAACAGACTTGAGACTACTGTTTGTACTTCGGAACAGACGTGAGAGTACTGACTGCACTTCGGTACAGACTTGAGAGTATTATCTGTACTTTGGAACAGACTTGAAAGTGCTGTCTGTATACTTCGGAACAGACTTGAGAGTACTGTTACGAATCCAGTTCTAATATTCTGACGTTCGGGGTCACCTTATACCACGAAACGGCAATTAAGTACAGTGAGATTTTAGTTTTCATCCTTTAAAAAAAATAAACGTCTTTGCCTCACAGGGCCGAAAATTAAATTCTGTATTTAGAATTGATACTTCCATTGAGATCCAATTATAGTCTGATTTCTTATATTCTTTCAAGGTATTGTAGAAGTTCTCTTTAAAATGAAGCTTTCGAAAGCCATGAGGGAACATGGATATAGCGGTGCTTGTATTTTGGTAGTGATAAAAATATTGAGCTAGAGATTACTAAGTATGCATAACATTTATTTTCCAGAGGTATCCATGCGCTGAATGCGTTAGTAAGATACTTCTTCTATTTATTTATTTATTTTTTTAGATTTCAAATAATTGATAGCACTTATTTTCTGAAACTCCCTATGCAGTTTTCGTTCCTCAGCTAAAAAGAATTTGTCTGTCGTGCAGTGGCGACTCGTCCATTAGGGTTGCAGAGCTGCAGAACCCCCTGAAATTATTTTTTGAACTTATATTTTTTGTTTTGAATCTTATTTGCTTACTTTTCCACTCTCAGAGTTCAATGACTTAAGAAAATTCAAAAAAGAAAGTAATAAAAAATTGGAAAAAAGGCATAAAATGAATCCAAACGAAGAGAGACGCAGATCTGAGAAGCAGAATAATCTGCCACTCCGAAAACCGTTCACTGAGCAGAAAATCCGGAGTGAAAAGGCAACTATTTTTTTCCTTTAGCTCAGACGGGCTATGGGCTGAAAGTCAACACAGCTCTGGCTGGCACGGAGCCAATTCAACGAAAAAAATATGCTCTTTTTAAGAAATATTTCTTGTTTTCCTCGCTCTCACAGAAGTTGCAATATCATTGTCTGCTTATGTGTTTCGGTTTGTGTTGCAGCGATAGATTCAAGCAAATAATTATATTCTAAAAATTTCAAATGTTTAGAGTATTACAGTAAAAAATGCGTTTAATATGTTTTAGTTTAAAAATAAATTTTCTGTATATGAGTTGTTTGATATTCACTTTTGAAAGAGTGTTATTGAGTGAACTGGGCAAGGAGGGAAACGTATATGTAGAGCTCAGATTATTATTTTATTTGTCAAAAGAATCGTAACATCAACATTCACTTCAATTTTGTTAGTAAAACTAATAGAAAACGTCATATACTGGTTATATACATTGTTTGAAAAGCAGGAAATTTCACATCTGGATTTGGAATTAAAAAAATTGCCCTACTGAGAGATAAAGTAGCTATTTAAAATTGCATTCTCGTGATTAACATTTTTTACAACCCTCCTCATTTCTGAGATCACGAGCCGCCACTGACGTCGTGTTTACATACAAGGTTTTTATTTTGGTAATGGATTTTCTACAGAAGGTATCCAAACACATTGGAAAGTCGATTTTCGGCCAAAATTCCCATTTTTTATTTTGATGTTTTGGATAGTTCATTCATTTACCTTTTAAAACATATTTACTTTTGTCGGTACGTCAATTTGAAGATGAGATATTAATTGTTTTATAGCAAACCGAAAACCGGAAGTGGGCGTTTAAATAACCGGAAGTTGTCATTTAAAGGGACAGAAACGTGTCAAAAATTCTTTTAAACTGCATTTTTTTCAAGTTAATATGATGTTAGTATATTTTTATAGGAATGTTTTTAAAGTTTAGATACTTAATTTAAGCGTGTGGCAAAATTAAAATTTGATTTTTCTCAAAACTAGATTTTATGCATAATTTTCACACTTCAAACATGATAACTCAAGATATTATCATTCGATTGTTCTGAAATTTTGTGAACACCTTCTTCAAATGTTTCTCGAGTGAATGGACTAGAAAAATATTTATTATAACAATATTTTTTTAATTATGGTCTTTTATTTGAAAAATGGCATAAAAATTTGCTGAAAATCTTATAATGATGTTCGATTAGCTCTAAAATTTTTATTTGTCCAAAGAATGTTAAGATTCTAGTGCAAGCACTAGTCTATAGTATGTAGTTTATTTTAGTATTAGTTTTATTTGAATTATTGCAAAAGTTTGACCACCAGCATGTTTGAAGTTTTTGAAAATTTCCACTAAAAACAGCACAAATTTAGGTTTTTGAAAATTCATAATAATTTATACTCAAAAATAATATTCTATTATTAATCTTTATAAAGTTCAAATCTAAAAAACTTATTATAGTGTTTATATATAACAATTTTAAAAAAAATTGCTCCGAACGTGTTCGGATATTATGTTGCTTAAAATAATCCTTTGCCAAATATCATCCAATATATATTATTTAAATTTAGGTCTCGAAATTGATATCTTATTTGTTAGTTCGCTTTAATCCTTGAAAATGTGTCTTTTATACTTTGCAGCAAATATGGCAATTCTCTATTCTCATGTATTATTAAAAGGAATTCTATAAAGCCTAGCTTATTTTTCTGAAATCGATTGCTTGTTAGTTCATTGTATAATTTCTCCATTGTCTGACGCAGGAAAACAGGAAATAGAGAATAGGCTGAACATGTTCGTTACTAACAATAAAACTGGAACCATTGTTACTTAGTTAGAAAGGCAAGTACAGAGTTATTCAAAATGCTATATTTTAATAAATAAACAACACAGAATTATGAGTAACACATGAATACAAAGGAAACATATTGAAGTTTTTTTACAAATGCTCGATATAACTTGCTTTAGTTACACGTATAATGTCAAGACGGTATGTAAATTTCTGCCGAACACGTTGTAAAGTGTCACTGGTAATTGATTGCACATGGGCAGAAATCTGTTGTTTAAGTTCACATAAGTTTGTGGGTAATGGTGGCACATAAACTTTATCTTTTACAAATCCCCAAAGGAAGAAATGGCACGGGGTCATATCAGGTGACCTAGGTGGCCAGCTGTGTAACATCAAGTCACCTGGTTCACTACGGCCGATCCAACTACGAGGTAGCTCCGTGTTAAGGAAACGACGAACCACTGTATCCCAGTAAGGTGGTGCCCAATCTTGTTGGAAAAAGAAGTTGGAGCCGTCTATTGTTCCCAATACAAAACTTCAAAATGTGGAATTTTGAAATGGGATGAGTCATTTTGAATAACCCTGTATCATAGAATCTCTTTGTATAAACTATTGTTTACCTTACGTAATAATGCCTATTCTGTTCAAGAAATTTAACTTTTGTCAGCATAATAATTAACATGTAAGAAATTAGAGGACAAAAATGTGGGGGTGAAATTTTCTTTTACTTGTAACTCCAGACGAAGACAATCTACTTTCGCCTTCCGGGTTGCAGACAGGATTTTTCCCATTTTTTCATCTTTCGTACTCAGCACTTGGCCGCGGTGCATGGGGTAAAGTGACCGCTTCAGGGCTGGAATGACCTAGGTCCAGAACCGGATATCATCGGGAAAACGCCGAGTAAGTGGGTACGGTGCATATTAATCCCTCCCATGGTGTTTCGCAGAACTTTGGAGAGAGGGTGCTCACTCTACTGCAGTCCTCATCATCTGACCAAGGTCCAAAATTTTGTTATCTGTCCAAAAATAGCCCTCGTGTTGCTTCAAAACGGGACCTAAATATACCTAATTAACTACCCTATAGGCACAAGATGCTCTTCAATATTGCTAGGATATCTTTAGGACATTGCGCTGCATTCAGAATATGGAAAAACACCGTGGAGATATTGTACAATATCTTGTGCTAATAGGGTAACGCTCGTATCACTTACGTTTTCTGACTATTAATTCTGATTGGTTTGTACTTCATCGGCAGTTTGTTGCCATGATTGTTAAAAGACACCAGTAATTTTTAGCCGGTGGATGAATTTGTAGGAAAAATTCATTAAAATATTTACCTCTTAAAATCGATATGTCTCTTATGATCATATAATATTTATCCGTTTTCAAGAGTTCGACAATTAATTTTCGAAATGAAATGAATTTTTTTACCTCAAAAAAAGAAAAATGACAAATATATTTACATAATACCAGAAACTCTATATTTTCATTTCCTGTAATTATTATTGAATTTAGTTAAGAAAAAAAAATAAAAAAGAGAATGCATTGCACTTTAAAAAATTATATATTTGGGAGTAATATTTGACAAAAAAAATGAATGTAATTGAGAGAGAGAATGCATTATACTGCACTTCAAGAAGTATTTGATTTGTAGAAACTGGCATATACCACCAGTTAGCCATATTTTAAAGTCACAATGTCTCATTTTAAAATTTTGTTATATTTCCTTTGAGGTTGTTATATTTACGAGGTAATGCAAGAAATTAGAAAGTAATCTGCAGTTTTTAAAATTTTACGATAATCTAAAAATCATTAAATATATGTCGATAAAAAGTTTTCTATCAATTCTTTTTTCATAATTTTTTCTTAAAAAGTAAATTCAAAAAGAATTCGGAATTTAATTTTCTTCACGGTTTTCTTAATCTTAGTGTTTTTATAAACTTAATTTAAAATAATTTTACATAAATCTAAGCTTTAAATTTATTTGGGCGTAAACGGATTAAATCAGGCTTCGGATTTTACACTTAATTTTCATGCAACGGTTCATCTTTTTTATTCTAACGTGCTCTTCTTCCACTTCATACACAGAACATCCCTATCGATTCCAGACAAAGGAAACAGGTTACAGGTGAAAATTCCTTCAAACCTGAGCCATGCAATAAATACCTCATTTTAATTTTTGTGTGAAAAACATTTAATTTTATAAAAAAAATCACATAACTCTGTCTTTTTCCCAATTTTTACTAACGTGCACTTCTTTCACTTCACGCATGGAATATCCCAATCGATTTGCAACAATGGAACAGGTTACAACAAGTAAAAACTTCTCCTAACCTGAGCCGTGCAATAAATACCTTATTTTAAATGTTGTATGAAAAATTTAATTTTATATAAAAATTAGAAACTTAGAGAAGCTTCTGGATTTTACATTTACTTTCATCTTTTTACTAACGTATACTTCTTTCACTTCACGCATGGAATGTCCCAATCGATTTGCGACAATGCAGCAGGTTACAAC
>BGPR01003658.1:90247-113261 GCA_013235015.1 Araneus ventricosus
CATGGAATATCCCAATCGATTGGCGACAATAGAACAAGTTACAACACGTTTAAACTTCTTCATACCTGAGCTATGGAATAAATACCTCATTTCAAATTTTGTGTGAAAAAATTTAAATTTTATAAAAAAATTAGAAAATTAAAAAAGCTCGACAAGTTTACATTTACTTTCCACACATCTCTTCATCTTTTTAATAACGTGCACTTCTTTTACTTCCCGCATGGAATGTTTCAATCGGTTTGCGACAATGGAACAAGTAACAACAAGAGAAAACTTCTTCAAACCTGAGCCATGGAATAAATACCTCATTTTAAATTTTGTGTGAAAAAATCTTAGATTTATAAAAAAATTAGAAACCTGAAAATGCTTGCGGATTTTATATTTACTTTCCACGTATTTCTTTATCTTTTTACTAACGTGTACTTCTTTCACTTCCCGCATGGAATGTTCCTATCGATTAGCGACAATGGAACAGGTTACAACAAGTGAAAACTTCTTCAAACCTGAGTCATGGAATAAATACCTCATTTCAAATTTTATGTGAAAAAAATTTAAATTTTATAAAAAAATTAGAAACTTAAAAAAACTTGAGGATTTTACATTTACTTTACACGTATTTCTTCATCTTTTTACTAACGTGTACTAATTTCACTTCACGCGTGGAATGTCCCAATCGATTTGCGACACTAGAACAGGCTACAACAGGTGAAAATTTCTTCAAACCTGAGGTCCGTGAACCGATCATGGGTCTGGAAGTCATCTTCCTCATTCTCCGAAACAAGGGAGACCCGCGATTTGGCTTCTATCCATCAAATCTGAGCCAACTCTGCGTTCGAGCCAACGGAAACTCAGTGAAAAGGAGAAAAAAATTTGCACAAAAATATAAAAAACATAGAGAAGGAAAACAGGACATCGCAAACAAACCGAGGATCAAGGGGAATATTAAAAATAAAATAAAAATAGAAGGAGTGTGGAGGATATAATTCGGC
This sequence comes from Araneus ventricosus, assembly GCA_013235015.1. Lineage (NCBI taxonomy): Eukaryota > Metazoa > Arthropoda > Arachnida > Araneae > Araneidae > Araneus > Araneus ventricosus. The sequence continues at coordinate 91,237 of BGPR01003658.1, forward strand.
GACTGCGTTAAAAAAGATCTTTAGAGGGTGAGCGAGTGAAGTGCGGCGCATGCGCACGGAGTCGGTATCGAGTCGTGGTGGTGCGAGGAGTACTTGTTCGCGGGAGAGCTCAGTAAGAATACGGCCCGTGGTTGAAGTTAGATCTTCTTACCCCTGTCAGTGCACTGAAGAAGTTTCCGCACTCTAGCATGTTGCTGAAGGATCCCGGAAACTAGTTGAAACTTGCTCCAAACGATTTTCCTCTGCGTCATTTTATTTTTTCGTCTTAAGTCGGCTATAAACTTACCAACATGACATCAGTTTAAATTGTTTTATAAGAAGATAATAAGTTAGTAACTTTTCTGAGAAAGTGAAAGTTATTGGTCCATTTTTTGGAGGGAATATTAAAAATTAAGGGCCAAAATTCCAGGATTCTGTGACAATGATGCGATGATATATTTCGTGGTGTTCTAGGAAGGAAGTGCGAGTGGTTAAAGTTAACTTCGTTCTCCGTGTGTTTTGTGATTTCGATTTGGAAATATGCGTTCCCGCAGAAGGAGAATTTGGACCTGGATGCTGCAAGTTATCGCGGTTTCTGTCCTGATTTCGTCCGTAACAGCTCTACCGGAAGTTATAAAAATTGGTGAGATTATTCTTTTCACTTTTAATTGTAAAATAAATTCATTTCTTGTGTAGTTTTCAACGATCACGTCTAGCAGATTCTGTTATATAAATGTTTGAGAACATTTTTTATTTTTAAGTTCGGCTTCATAAAAAATCGAAAACATTTTTCTACACATGTGTAAAATTTGATTTTAATATTTGGTATTTTTAATAAACAGACTCTTCAGATCTTAGCATTATAACTCTTATGGAGCATGGTATTTCTTGAATTTTATGTAAGCATGTGACCTATATTTGTCATGTGTTTCTATGAATTAATGCTATATAATTTATTTAATATGTAATTTTACTTTAAAAGATATTTTGTTAATGTTTCTCATTTTTTGGTTCTATAAAATAATTAATAAAAATTATGAAAAAAAAATGTTTCGTTTATGAACGCAATTTGAACTCCTTTTGCATGCTTTATGAAATTTTTGTTCAAACAACATACATACTTATTCTTATGCGTAGAGTTTTCTACTTTAGAGAGATATTCGCATATTTTTAGAAATATATATGTAAAAATTATTTTTTCAGTTCTCGAATAACTCCACTTTTGACATCGTCAATTTCTTAGAAAATTTAGTTTAAAAATAAATTTCAATTATTTGTAGATATTGAAAGTTAAAGGAAATTTAATATTCTTGTAAATAAACACAACGTGAATAACATTTACTTTTAACGAAAACTTTCAGTCTTAACCGCTGTGGTGCAATGATCACACATCTTTAATTAACCTAGTTTTCACATAATTAAATTTTCCGTTTGCAGATGGAAAAACTTGCCTTCTTGCTTAATTGTGTATCTGAAAGAAATCTATATGTACAAATTATTTTTTCAATCCTCGAATAACTTCATTTTTGGCATAATCTATTTCTTAGAAAATTTAGTTTAAAATTTAATGTCAATTATTTTTAGTGATTGAAAGTTAAATCAAATTTAATATTCTTGCAAATAAACGCAACTTGAATAACATTTACTTGTAACGAAAACCTTCAGTCTTAACCGCTGTGGTTCAGTGATCACACATCTTTAATTAACCTAGTTTTCGCATAATTAAATTTTCCGTTTGCCGATGGAAAAACTTGAATTCTTGCTTAACTGTGTATCTGAAAATGGTTATTTAAAATGTGATGATGTCGACATCATTATAACTTTTGAACTGCATGAATAAATAGAATTAATGTAGGTATAAAAAATGAAAGATATATTGATAACTTACTTTTTTCTTAAGTGGAAATATTTCAATTATTGTCACTAAATATTTTTTCATTCTTAAAGAAATGACAAAAAAAAGAAATTTTCCCTGAAATATTTTGATGATATTTTTGTACTATTTTAAATAATGGAACAATTAACGTATGCTGAAAGGGTTGGAATATTGCATTATTACCTATTGATTAAAGATTGTGTTTTCGATTAGAACTACAAAGAGTATTATGTACACTTCTGCACTCGAAATTAACTTTTTTCTTCTCTTCGCAGAAGTTATTTCTTAACGTGTCGCTCTCAATTTTATAAAAAAGCTGTTTCTTTATATCATGTCACGAAATTCTGTATTTAGCAAATACATGTAAATTGGCGTAACTACCTTTTATATGGATTTAAATAGAATGAATTATATATATCCAAGTAATTAGAAAAGTTTTTAAATTTCAGTTTTCAGTTTAAAACAATTTTCCGCATTTTGAAGTCTTCAATTTTCATGTATGTGTTTATATAAGTTTCACATTTAGTGTGCGTTCTTCAGTTTCTGACTTCATAACTGATGTAGGTACCTGTGAAACCTGAACTACATATGTATATTCTGCCCGTGTGCTTGTCACCGATTATTTTAATTTCGTATTTTTTGATTATTTTCTTAGCATCCTTTCGAATTTCCTCTTGAAATTTGTATCCACTGATTCTTGAGCATTAACTTATTTCTTTCAACCAATGTGACATCTGTTGTTGCTTAAATAAATTGACCATTTACTTTTCCTTCAAAACGGGGCACTTTTTTTTTTAATTTTTAGGTAATATTATGTAAATTCAAGAAAAAAATATTGCTTCAGTTTTTATTTATTAATGAAAAAGAAGAGGAAGAAACAGGCGAAAATAAACAATTCTTATGATCTTGAATTTTTTGAAGACACATTTTTGCTTCAGAATATTTAGTCTTGATTTTAAAAAAGGAATGAAATTTATGGCAGGACTTCTTAAAATTGATTTTGGTAATTAACGTTGCCTTATAAACTGTGACATGCAATTGTGTTTCCTAGATCGTCCACAACTTATGCATAAGGAAAAAGAGTAAAAGTTCTGAGAGTGCATTAGTCCCGGGCAGACATAGAGTATATTCAATATTTATACGAAAGTTCGTATGATATGAATTAGTGGCGTGAAAGTGTTTGAACAGTTCCACCCAACGCCTTTGGTTTAAATATTCCCAGTGTTTCATTCTGTCACTTCATGCGATGTAATGAAGTCAGAACTAAGCGCGAGATAGGATGCTTGTGACCAACATACATATGTGTGACACTTATAGCGGACGCTCCATCATCACCGGGCTACTAGACATTACCGTCGGATTTTTTGATTTTTGGAGCCTTCTTGTTTGAAATTGTTATCTTGGGTTGCTCTCTTTCTGAGAACGGGGCATTTAGCCGTCCCGAAGCTGTGCTTGGGGACAACGGGACATTTGGGCATTCCGAAGCTGTGCGTGGGGGACAACGTTACATTTGGGCGTTCCGAAGCTGTGCATGGGGACAACGGGACATTTGGGCGTTCCGAAGTTGTGCTTGGGGACAACGGGACAGGCAACCGAAAAATGGGACTCTCCCGTTCAAAATGGGACGTATGCTCACATTATGCTTACCCAAATAGTGTAACATGTTAAAATGTTATGCAATATACTTGAGCTAATAGCCTAAGAAGCATTTTCTACAGAATCTTTTAAAATCTTGTTAAATTCGAAAGAAAAAATGTTAAAAGGATAGTTTATTGAGATCAATATTTGAACACACCTTATGTTGCGAGTAATATTTTTTTCCTTCGCGATGTCAGTGCTTATTTCAAATACTCATTTTACTTTGAATTTTCTCTCTGATTAAAATGGAATGATTCTTTTTTTCAAAGTCAATGAATAGAGGAAAAAATTTTCTTCCTCGAATAAATTATTCTTTCTGTATCTACTTTATGTAGCCCTCAATATATGTCTCTCTATTTGCATCTCTTAGTCAATCGAGAGAGACTTGCAGTTCTTAACGCAGTAAAAAAAATTCTAAACACTTGAAAAATATTTCATGAGTTTTTCTGAACAGTTAAAAGGAAGCGAAGGGAAAAATGGCGCTGTTTTTAATGCAGTAGATATTTGCATCGATATAAAAAAATCAGGTTTCTGCGTTTTATTTTCCAGTTATTTTCCACATTATCTCATAAACTTAAACTATGTTATTTGCCGCATAAGTAAATGCGTTTCACGTTTCGTATTAGTTTTCGCAGCACGATGAATAAAAATTTTTTATTCGAGAAACGTTTAAAACTGAGTGGAATTTACAAAAAGCTACTTAAAGGTGTATATCGCATTAATTGTTTTCTATGCACATGATATGAAGTTACAAAAAGCGAGTAACATTTTTTTTGGATAAATAAAATAATATCATACATAAAATTAATAGCTATTAAAACTTAACAAAAGCGAAAATATTTTTGACGCATAATTGAATTGCAAGAAGATAATTCTTTAGGATAAACTGTGTATTGATGTCTAACCACTGATATTGAATGAAAAATTTTAGATCTCATTCCATACAACTATCTGAACGCGAATACATGTCGCGAATTCAGACGGATAGCAGTTCTATCATCCAAAGTTACGGACTAAGTCACGCTAAGATTTGTTCAATAATAAAATGATTTGTATGAATGAATATATATATATATATATATAAATGCGGAACTATATTTTGTCTATAGCTCATGTCATTATAATAGCTAAGAATATGAATTGGTGAGCATTTAGTTATTTTTTCTCGTTCCTTATCGTGAAATATTTTGGAGATTTATACCCATACTATTTGTTTTTTCCAACAATTGGCTTTCGTAGAGGGTTGGCGCCTTTAAAATTCGAATTAATGCGACATATCAGTTCCCAAGGCTGATAAGCATTTGATTGTTGGAATTCCAATTTCTGGGTTGTTTTCTTCATAGTAATAATAATCTAACTAGTATTAATACATTAGTTTTTAATCTATTTTTTTGCATTTCATTGTATGATTATTAATAAGGTAACACTATTTTATTTTTAATTTTAATTATTAGTTTAATAAGTGTTTATATTGAAAATGTTACTTGAATTTTGATTGTTTGAAAAATATTTAACTATATATATATATTGTTGAATTTCCATACAGGGGCTTAAAGTCCATTTCTTTTCTTTTCTTTTTGTCACACTGCTAATTCCATATGTCAATTAGATTTCAATATACGGAGAAATATTATTTCATTCAAAAAGTCGGAATAGGACAAAAATGCATATTTTATTTGGGTGAAATTTTTTCAGGTGACTTCGTTCTTCAGAGTCAAATATAAATCGTTTATAATTCAGAATTTTATCTAAATGTAGAATTTTTCGTGAAAAATGTGACGATTAGTTTTTTTAAGTGAAACTAAGTTGCAATTTTAAACTTTGTGGCAAAAATGTTACAGCGTTTCAATATGCCTATCAAAAAATACATATCTTAATTAACCTTTAATATTACGATCTGAAATAAATGATGTTATGTGGCGACAAATTAAAATCTTTAGAGAGAGTAAAACTTTGTGTTTAGTGAAAACATATTAAAAAATATTTCAGTAATTGGGAATTATGTTTTTATTTTAATATGGAATATATTTCTTAGATTATGATATGAAATAATTAATCATGGTTTTCCAGGAAACAATTAAAATATTTTATGAAGAGTAAAACTTTGTGTTTACTGAAAATATATTCAAAAATAATTCAGTAACTCTGAATTATGTTTTTATTCACATTTTATTCTTGAGAATTCCTAACTTAAAGGGCAATAATTGCTTTTTATTTTTCATAATCAAATAGCAAAACTTGAAAACAAATTGTAATTAATGTCACTTTAAGGTATAATTATACATTAACTAATAATGCAGCATTTATAGTTTTTCTTCTGGCCTAATGATGCCATTTTTAATAACAGTCTACTTATTTAACATTTATTGTTTTTGCAACATTTTATCACTATTTATTTCTTCTTTTAAAGAATCACATTGATTTTAATTCGGTAAAATTACAAATAATGAAAAGACTGTCATTTACTAGGCGATGATTTAAATAATATAAACCTTTCATTCACCAATATTTCTGTTGAAAATAGAAACTTTCGAGAAAGAGAAGATAGTGATTTTTCAACTGATATTGTTTCTTCAGACATTAAATATATTATAAATGGACTTTTCTGTTAGTTTAATGGCTTTTTATTCGCATTTATATGCACTTTCTACCATTCATCATTAATTTATATATTTTTTCTCGGAAAACTAATTTATTTCACGTCTAACAGATCGTCATTAACTAGTTTTTGCTTTTATTGACTAGATATGTTATTGTTTGAATTTAATAACTTTTCAAATATTCTGGTTTCGTATCGTAACAATTAATGGTAAAGTTTTTGCATATTTTGATATCTGCAATCAGTAGTTAGTTTCATAATGATTCAAGGTAAAGTTTCTGCGTATTTAGATAATTGCAATCCGCAGTTAGTTACAGAATGATTTTACTTATTGAAATATTAAAACAAGGACTTGATAGTTACCTATGAAATTAAATCGTTTCAATTTTTTCCTTAAAAAGGAGCTGGAAATAGAAATTGAACTTTAGTATTTGTTTTAAGTTATAAATAAAGTGTATTTCATGGAATGATGATTTGATTCGATTTTTGGTTTATTGGTGCAAGAGACAAATTTGGTCATTCTACGCCAAACATATGCATGGAATGATGAAAATTGGTTTCATAGAAATAAGTTTATAATAAATGTTATTTTTATTGAAGCCACTTTTCGTGTTTTTGTGAATTCTGTGATACGTATAAATAATAAAAAATATTTCTTATAAATAATACTCATTCTAAGTTTTATTTAGCTCGTATTAAGAAATTTCAAATATATTATCGTTAAGAAAAATGTTTTACTTTAAAAAGATATTAAAATCAAAAGATACCATTAGGCATGTGCATATAGGAAAAAAGGAAGTAAAAATACAACGTCAAAGTTGTTTTTTTTTTGTGAACGTTTTCGGCAACAGAGTTGAAACCTGTGTTTTGGGATGCGATCTTACTAAGTTGATGGGATTTTATTGTAAATGAATTATAAATAATTTCTTCAGGTTAAATATATGCTTTTATATATGAACGTGCTGTTTTTGAAAAAATGAAAAAAAAGAAAGAAAAAAAAAGTCATTGGACTTAATCTAATGTCTGCAATACAACTCAACACTAAATTTTCGTCAGAATATTTATTACAAAGTTAAGTTAGGAAATCTCACACTATTAAAAAACCTCTTTACTACCTAATCTGCATATCTATTTTTCTGCTTAATTTTTACACTATACGCTAAAAACTCATTTTATACCATCCCTCTTAAGTAAATCTCCCAAAATTCAAAAATGATAGATCGCTTTGTTTAGTGTCAACTTTTATTAAGTGCTGGATTACACTGAAAAGCAAACGAGAGAGCTATTAGAGTGGTATTAATAAAGTGGCCATTTATTTTTTCCCTGAAAATGGGACATCTTTTAAATTTTTATTTTATATTATGTAAATTCAAGAAAACACATATTTCTTCAGTTTTTATTTATTAATGAAAAGATCGGGAATAAACACGTAAAAATAAATAATCCATGCCATCTTGCTTTTTCTGAACGACTCATTTTTGCTTCAGTATATTTGGTGTAGATTTAAAAAAAATTAATTTCTTGGCAAGATTCCTTAAAATTAACTTTTGTTATTAAAGTTACTTTATAACTTGCAGCTGTGTGTTCTAGTTCGTCCACAACTTATTCATAAGAAAAGAGATCCTTTCCACTGGTGCATTCGTGCCGAGCAGACACAGAATATTTCCTATTCAATAATTATAGGAAAGATCGTATGACTTGCATTATTGGAGTCAAAGTGTTCGAACAGTTCTACCCAATGGATTTCGCTTAAAATATTCCCAGTGTTACATTCTGTCACTTCATGCGGAGTAATGATGTTAGAATTAAGTGCGAGATAGGAGGCTTCTCACCAACTTACACACGTGTGACAAGTATGGCGCATGCTCTGTCAGCGCCGGGCCACTAGGCATTAACGCAGGATTTTTTTTATTTTTGGCAACTTCTTGTTTGAAATTGTTGTCGTGAGTTGCTCTCTTTCTGAAAACGGGACATTTGGGTGTCACAAAGCTGTGCTTGGGGACAACGTGACAGGTTACCGAAAAACGGGACGTCTGGTCAGATTAGGTATTAACTAACCATCACCACTGCTTTTTATGGAAAAAAATAATTTTACTGCGTTCTACTAATTTTAGACATCTGACAGCTCTTGAATAATATTTTTGAAAATTAAATGGAAATTTATGAAAAAAGTAGTTTTTTCAGAGTAAAATAAAGCAATTCTGAATTATATATATATTTATTTATTTATTCAAAGAAAGCACACTACAGAGATGGCTCCATTTACAGAGTGCATGATCAAAAACATATAAAAAACACAAGCCACAAAGTGAATTAAAATATAAAGAAAAAAGTAACTGCATCAGTTCAAAGCTCAGAACCTCATAAATTATAAAAATGTATGCACATAAATGTTTTAAAATGAAAACACGCAATTACAAAAGCACTAAAAATACACTGAGGCTCCAAAAGTTCATGTTGCTCACCGCCACATTAAAATTATAAAAAAATGACACAATTTTTTAAAAAAATTTAGAACACCAAATAAAAAAATCATTAAAAAAGCAAGGGTCAAAAAGTCAAATACACACAAACACTAGATTAACGTATAAAAATCTTAATACGTATAGTGAAGTGTAAGAAAAGAAAAAGAAATCAGGTCAAGGTATTTGCCGTGAAATTTCTATATAAAAATTTTAAAAAAATGATTTTAAATTCTTTTGTCTTATATTTCATACTTGAAATACATATTTATCATCTCGAGTGTCGTTCCTTGTGTCCAAAACAATATATATATATAATAAATTTTGGATTGATTTTTAATTTTAAAAGAAACATTACGACTGTATGGACCATTTTTTGATTTGTCTAGGAATTTTATAATATAATATTTTAAGATATTTGACGTTTATTAATAGATAAGATCTGAATCATGTACCTTTCGGTTATACTATTCATTGACTTAGATCACTGATTACTTGGGGTGTAATCTTAAAATATTGCAGTTTGTGACACAATTCACTGTTTCATAACACAGTTTGTAGCATGCATTGTCACCTTTTCAGATGATAATTTGTTGTGTCACCTAGAAAATTTGCAATTGATTTGCAGTTGTCGGATTTCTAATATATTTTATTCTTATTCAGTATGAAAATAATAGTAAAATCATATAACAAATATATTCGTCAAATTTACAATTGGTTTACAGTCCTCGGATTTCTAAGATATTTTATTCTTATTCAGTATGAAAATAATAGTAAAGTCATATAACAAATATATTCGTCAAATTTACAATTGGTTTGCAGTTCTCGGATTTCTAAGATATTTTATTTTTATTCAGTATGAAAATAATAGTAAAATCATATAACAAATATATTCGTCAAATTTACAATTGGTTTGCAGTTCTCGGATTTCTAAGATATTTTATTCTTATTCAGTATGAAAATAATAGTAAAATCATATAACATATATATTCGTCAAATTCTACAATCCAGATTTGTTTAAAAAACAGTATTATTAAAAGAATTTCCTGACCATTGAATCTCACATGCTGTCATTGGATATTTTCTGTCATAAAACCGTAATTACAAAAAAAATCTACATGGCAGTGACATATTTGACACTCTATGTTTCTTAATTATCATGTGCCCTTCTTTCTTTTATCTTTCGACTCTCTATCCTGGCGTATAGTATCTTTAAAAATTTGAAACGAAAGAAATATTTTCTTGTTTTACGGATTAAGAATATTAAATAGGTCTGAAATAATTTATTTTATCATGAATTAGCATGACAACATAATTTCGAAATTTACCGGTAATAAGAAAAAAAATGACTAAATTAAAAGGGATATGAACAAAATAGAAACAAGGAAAATAACCTTACGTAATCTATTTCCACATTTATGCTTTTAGTTTAATGCGATTTGGTTAATACTGAAATTTCGATTTTGTGCATTTGTTTCTTTTAACATTTTGGATTTATTGAGAATCATTGATGATAGTCATGAATTAAATCATCAGAAAAATACACGAAATAAGGTACAATATTCATTCACTTTTCACTTATATTGTCTTGATTAAAGTAGGTAAAAATAGAATTCTGTAATTAATTTTTCATTCACTTCCTAGTTACTTTCTTGTATACAATGAGAAAGTATTGTAATCGTGAACAAATTTGAACTCGAGATTTTGATGAATCTCCACGTTTTAGATCTTCCTGTGTCCGAAAAAGACAATTCTGGAATTATGTATATCTGTCTGTTAACACGATAACTCGAAAACTATTTGAGCTGGCGGGATCTTATTTGGTATGTGTTCTTTACACATAATTTGTAAGCTTCTATCGAATTTTGGAGAAATTCCGTTGACGGGAAGTCTGGCAGTCCTCGTTTATGTGAACACTATAACTCAAAAACTTAAATAACTAGCTGGATAAAATTTGGTACACAATTGTGTCATCCGGAATGTAGGTCAGTAACCAATTTTGGGCCAAATACATCAAAGAGTTGACTGTCTGTCAGTCTGTATAATCGCGTATTTGTGAACATAATAACTTCTTAACACAATAACGTAGATAAATGAAATTTTTTGTGGGTCCTTCTAACCTTAATTGTAGATTTGTGTCTAATTTCTGTTTCAATCGGTTAAAAAAAAGGCGTATAATTTGTATATTCAATTTTCTTACTATGACGCAAGTTCATTTTGCGTATTGGCTCACGCTGAAGGAAACTCGTGGATAGTCATTGCATTCTGGGTTACAGCAGGTTTGAATCTTTTATCCACGCGGGGGGAGGGGAAATGACAAATTTTTGAGAAGTATAAGAGAAAGTTTAGAGAAGACCACTCCTGCTAGTTTTGAATTGCTTTATACTTTTATACTTTTCAGTGGCGGTATGCTATTTTCATATTTTTGAAAGTTAATTATCAGTTAATTGATGAATTTAGTTTGATTTGTATTCCGTACTAGTGGTGTCAAATTTTAGTAAATTGATTTCAAGATCCCATATTACTTATAATAATGTGTTATCAATTAAATATTGAAAAGTAAAAGAATAATTATATAATATAAGAAATATTTCTACTTCTTAACTCACTTATAAAAGTTTGTTTTTATACATTTTTTAATTAAATTTATTAAATCTAAGCGCGTGTAGTTGTAAAATTTTATATTTTTGAATGTAATTTTTTTTAATTATTGGTTAGTGATATTATGACCCTTTGGAGACTGTCGTGGCATCTAATTACATTCAAATAAATGCATTTTTAAGAAGATCAGTCTTGAAAGGATTAATACAAAGAACTCTCTAGAAAACACTGTTGTACAAGAATAATCATAAATAAAATATTACAGACATAACTTGATTTTACAGCCATTGCACTACTCATACGCGGTTTGTATTGTTCGTTTGCTCGCACATCAAAATTCGATAAATTTTTCTCATTCCTTAGCCTTAAACTCCCAATTTTTCTCAATACTAAATTATTCCTCATTACTTTTATGCAATTAGTTTACTTTACTTCATTAGACAAGTGAAGTCTGTATAATTCCTGCGGTTCGTTGAGTGGTGAAAATAAAAGATTTAGAACTTCAGAGAGAAAAAAAAGCATTCATCTCCATTTTTTCGAATACATCATTCATTTTCCACGTGTGAATTCTCACGTTGAGCGAAGACTCGGCCCCGCTCACGCCATGCGTCAACCGAAACAATTAATAGAGGAGCGAGGCAGGTATTGATTCAAGACACGCACGTTTCTCCCTTTACTTCTGCTGACTTTGTTAAAAATGGAGCATTTAAATTGATGTAGCATTCAAACCTAAAACGGTGTTTTAAAACTGGGATATTCCGTGCAGCTTTCTTCGGAAAATATTTCATCAAAATTGAGTAAATATAAGGAGCTGGGGGTTTAAAACCTGCGTTTTTTTCTATTAATTTATTGGTACCTGTTGCGAAATTCGTGTTGAAAAATGTGAAGGGTACAGCTTGTTGCTTACGTGAGATGGTGATTTATCTCCCAAATTTTAGATAATTAACAAATATGTTTCCGACATTTTATTTATTTACTGTTTGATGATATTTATTTTTAATATGTAAAGAGTGGTTGTTTCAGGAAATAATTATTGCGAAAAAGGTTTGCTTTAAATATTAGTTTGAAAAAGAGCGATAAGCGAATTATGCGAATCTCGAGAAAAAGAGCCTTTGATTCAAGTTAAATGTGTTGATATCCATAATTGAAATTATTTGAAAATACATATAAGAACATTACTGTCGAATAATGTAAAAATCTAGACTAAATTACGTTTAGATTATAATAAACCATAAGGTAATTTGTGAAACACATCATTGTATATTGCATTCACGACTGGAATGTATAATGTCTGGAATTTATAAGAAAATACATAGCTAAATATTTCACAAATTCACTGAGAAAAGCTTTATGAAGCTGAAGACAAAATACAGTTATGAATTGAAGCCCCATTTGGGGACACTTAAATTATTAATTGAATCCTTATCAATAATATTTCCATTGTCTCATATTATTTTCAGCAATATCAAGAACTTTATTTATATTTATGTTTTATATAAGTTCTCTTTCACTCAGCTTACTTCTCTTGAAACAAGTGGCAAATTCTCTATTGAATCCCATGCGATTTTATTGACTAAGAAAGTTTGACTAATAATTTATGATCGTCATAAATTTCCCTTCTTCTATTAGTCTTATTATTAAACTTCCTTACTAATATGTAATTTTGTGAAAACTCAAAAAATTATCCCCTTTTAAGCTTCAAATGACATCAATTTTAAGAGATTTTCATTTGCTTGAGTGATTTTAAAATAATGGAATTAAATGGATGTAATACAAATGCATAAAGTAGTTTAACACTTTCTTATTAATTGCCGTTTCATAGGAATTCCTGTCGTTATTTGCGTCAATAGGTTACAATTTATTTTTCTTTTTTAAGAAGAAAATACACGTATTCGCGTTGGCATTGTCAAAATATATTGATCAAGCTTTCTCTGTGTAATGGAAAGATTAAATTAATTTTCGGAAATTAGCGTCAAAATACAGTGTGTCTGAGAACGATACCTTTTATTCTAAACATTAATAATAAAAATGCGGAAAGATGAAATGAAATTCAATTGCCTAAAAAAGAATAAAGAAATACAGCAGCTGTTTCTGAAGTGTCTTCAGAGTAGCTCCAAGTGATCGCCCTCAGCAGCAAGATGAATTTACAGCCTGTTCTCGATTTACAACCTAGTGAATTTTAACATTTCTTGTATCTTTAATCTTTTGCTTCCATAAAATAAATTGAAGTCACACTTGGTGACTTCTATGATACATCAGGTGAAACTTTCAGAGCGTGATTGTGTTTCCGGTAACCACAATACACAATGCGCTTTCTTCTGACAGAAGTCACCATTTTCGATTCTTATAACAGCTACCAAGTAATTATCGCTGACTACCGCAGACTGTTGATATTAGAAAAATTGTGGCAGTTCTTCATTTTTTTCAGCAAACTGCATTTCATTTCACCGTTTCGTATTTTTGTAATTAATGTTTAGAATAATCAAGATCTTTCTCGGTCATAATGTGCTTCCAGCGAAATTAACATGAAAATGAAAGTTTCTTTTACTTTCAAAATATAGTGCATACTTGGTAAGAGTAAATACCAATGTTTGAAAGACACGATTTCCGATAAACATCTTTTGTCGGAAGCTGCCTTTTGAAATCTTTCCAGAAACATAAGCAATACATTATTGTGCGAAACTCTTTCGATCTGGGTGTCTCAAACACTACAATATGGTATATCAAAACAGCTATATATAATGTCATGTTTTCAGCCTTTGACACAGCATTTGAAGAATATGCATTGAGTCTTTAAAGGAATAGTACTCTATATTTCTTGAAAGTTCAAATAGAGTTTCTTAGAAAAGTATTGTCTTCATCCTATTTGTCGTTTTACTATCCACGATACGTTTGTATGCGCCCTTAAAATAATTCTTAGAAAAGTATTGTCTTCATACTATTTGTCGTTTTACTATCCACGATACGTTTGTATGCGCCCTTAAAATAATTCTTAGAAAAGTATTGTCTTCATCCTATACGTCGTTCTACCATTCACGAAATGTTTGTACGCGTCCTTAAAAGTATTATGTAAAATAATGTTTAGTTTATGTAGGCATTCATTGCGACATCCAGATATTGAGTACAAATATTTTCAAATGTTTCACTAGATGATTAAATACGTTGTCCAAAATGTTTTGAATAAATTGCTTAATAGTTCTCATTTTTGTATTGTGCGAATGTTTTAACATAATGATAACTCTAGAAAATTCACAAAACTCACTGATGCTTTATTCATATTAGATTTTACAAGAAATTTGCATTCCTTGTGCCTTTCTGTATCTCTACTTCACTTAGATATTTTTAAGTTGATTTTCATAAATACATAATTTTCTTGTTCACATTTTGAACATTAGAAGCAAATACTGCACTTTATTTGTGCACTTTCCACTTCAAAAATTTGAATCTGGCTTAGAACCGGCAATTTATTTCTTGCTACAAAAATTTGCACTGATATCAATACGATCTTCAGTACCTGGCCAAAATAATTTTCTCCATGTGAAATAAATATGCAAATACTTAAGAGCCCCTGATTGGCTCAGCAGTACAGTGGTTTAAAAGTTGAAGCTACTAATTTATGCTTTAAATAGTTCTGAAGTACTGTGCAATTGATCATTTCTGTACCAAGCACGCATGAAGTTGTTGAACGCGGTCGCAGGAAAGGTGTTTCCGATTTTAAAAATAGGTCAAATTATTGGCCTACATCAATGAAATAAAGCGGATAAAGAGATCGTTGAAATTACTTAAAATGGTTTGAGAAAATCCCAGCGCGTAATTAAAACCTGGAAGGATGGTGGTGAGACATCGACATCTCGGAATAAATGTGGTCGGGAAAAACTTTTAAGAACTCGGGACTGAAGACTGGTTAAGAGAAAATTGCAAAAAATCAACTCTTGAACTCACGGCAATACTTAACACGGGACATAGGGGCATATCAACACTCACAATGCGACTGCAACTTAGAGGAATGGAACTGAACAGTTGTACACCCACAAGAAAACCACTTGTTTCGGCGATTAACTGTGGGAAACATCCCCAAATTGATAAGCAGTATAAAGAATGGAATGTTGAGCAGTGGAGTAATGCCATGCGGTCTGATGAGTCCAGATTCAGCCTATTCCACAGCAATTGGCGCACCATAGTTGGAAGGAAACCTCACGAAGCAATGGACCCTTCATGCATAGTTCACACTTTGTAGGCCAATGGAGGCAGTATTATTATCTGGGCAGTGGCGGCTCACCCATTAGGGCTGCAGAGCTGCAGCCCACCCGAAATTATTTTTTAAACTTGTATTTTTCGTTTTTAATCTTATTTGCTTACTTTTCCACTCTCAGGGTTCAATGACTTACGAAAATGCAAAAAAGGAATAAAAAATTGAAAAAAAGCATAGAATGAATCCGAACAGAAACGCAGGTCTGAGCTGCAAAATAATCTGCCCCCCCCGGAAGTCCATTCACTGAGTAGAAAATCCGGAGTGAAAAAGCAACTCTTTCTTCCTTTAACTTAGACGAGCTATGGGCTGAAAGACATCACAATTCTGACTGGCACGGAGCAAACTGAAAGAAAAAAGACTGCTCTTTTTAATATATTTTTCTATTTTCCTCACTCTCACACAAGTTGCAATCTCATTGGCTGTTTATGAGTTTCTTTTTCGGTTCGAGTTGCGACGACAGATTCAAGCAAATTATAATATTCCAAAACTTTAAAATGTTTAAAGTATTTGAGTAAAAATGCATTTAATATGTTTTAGCTTTAAAATAAATTTTCTGTACATGAATTATTTGATATTCATTTTTGAAAGAGTGTTATCGAGTGAACTGGGCAAGGAGGGAAATATATATTTGGATCTCCGATTATTATTTTTTTTCCGTCAGAGGAATCATCACATCGACATTCACTTTAATTTTTGTTAGTAAAACCATTAGAAAATGTCATATGCTGCGTATTTACTTTGGTTGGAAAGCACATCTGGGCTTGGAATTTAAAAAATTGGCCTACTTAGAGATAATGCAGCTTTTAAACTTGTATTCTCTTGATGAACGTTTTTTTTGCAGCCCTCCTCGTTTCTGAGCTCACGATCCGTCACTGGATCTGGGACTGCTTCAATTCATTACTAAAGAGTTAAACCTCTTTGAGTTTGTCAGAAACAATTTTGGGGAGATCTGTCTTTTGAACACGAAAACTCAAAACGAAACAAATTAGATGAAGAAAATTTGGTAATTCGTCTTCCTGCCAAAACTGTAGATTTGTGTCTCATTTTGGACGAAATCAAATAACGGTAAGTGTGTCTGTCTGTTCCTGTGCATATGAAAAATTCAGTAACGCTAAGGGTTTATTTGACATATATCTTTATCACCAGAAATGTAAATCTTCGTGAAATTACCAAACCGGAGGCTGTATCAAATCTGTCACGAGATAGATACATTAAATTTGTTATGTTGACCCATTTTCTGCCAAACCCAGCAAGCACTACACGGTCCACAATGTTGTTCAATATTATATGATATTATACGGTATTGTACAATATTATACGATATGGTATAATATCATAAGATATTGTTCAATATTAAACGATATTGTACAATATTATACGATATTCTACAATATTATACGATATTGTACAATATTTTACAATATTGTGCAATATTTTACAATATTGCAAATGGTGCTCAATATCTTACAATATTATACAATATCTCTGTGCTACTGGGTAAACTCTGTTATTTCGGTTTTTCAAAAACATTACATGAATATATTAACACAAATGAACTATGAAACGAACCGCTATTTCTTAAATATTTTAATTAAACTGATTAATTAACCTCTATTTATAATTAATTATCATTTTAACTAAAAAAATAATTAATTTTTACCTTTTATGGCAGTCTGTTCAACATTTAGAAGCAACAGCCAAAGCTAAAAATTGCACTCTTTAAGTGAAAATAATTAGAAAACTAGCGTACGAAAAAAGGCGCAATGGCTTTTAAAGGATGGACTTCACTCCAAATATTATAGATCTGTATCAAATGTTCCATGCAGGTCGATCCAGGAAAAAAGTTCCAAAATTAATAGTCTGGTTTACATGCCAAATCTCTTCTTTATGGACGAGTTTTCTGCTTTGTATGTTTACATTAAAAACCTTCACTTTATCTGCTTGTATGTTGGACTTTAGCTTTGAAGATCCATTGACTTAGCATTACACCGGAAATACGTAGTACAGTAAATAAACATACTACGTAGTATATGTAAATACACAAAGCAGAAAACTCGTCCATACTACAAAGTTAAAAATAAAACTCGCGATATTCGGTAAATACACTCCTGCTGGTTCTTAAAATGCAAATTCACTTTACTTTATGTTTATTTGAAGAAATATTTATAAAAGTATCCCAAATATGAACTACAGATTTTTAGAGAAGAAACAGATGTTTTATATGTTGTTTCACATAACCCTTCAAAATATATCTCTAATGCATTCTTTTTTCACATCATAAAAGCTGAACATATGAGAATCAGGAAATTTCATATTTTTCAAAGGACACTGAATTATACTGCTTCAAAAAATGATGCGGAGCACGCCGAAATGCGAAAATGAAAAATATGGAGAAGGTTCTCATTGCATTTCAATTTAAATTCTGGTTGCTAAGAGCTTGACTGCCTAAGAATAAGAAAAAAAGGTAACCGAAGGCTGTTTTTTCAAACAGCCGCTGATGTTAAAGGCGTAGGACTACTTTACCAGCGTAAATCTTTTCCGATTTTCAAAACTTTTCTTTGTAACTTCTACTGTTATCCTTTAACTCCAAAATAAGACATTAGTTAAGTTTTTAACATATGTCGTAACCGATATATAGAGGATCGCGTCACCAATTCATGCGTATTTTTGCCCAACTCTGAGACTCAGTAGTCGCTGAACTACAATTCCGATTTTCAATTTTCTTTCTAACTTCTGTTGTTACCCTTTATCTCTAAAATAAGACATTAGTTATGTTTTTAACATTTTTAGTTACCGAGACATAGAAGATTTCCCATACCAAGTTTTGTGGCGTTTTGGCGTGTGAATCAAATTCCTTCTTGAGACCCCAATGGGAGGAACGTAGTCCTACGTTGAAAACATTAAAATCAGCCAAAGGCTCTCAGTCAAGCATCAAAAGAGAGGGTATGCAATGAATTGAAAATGCGCCCCGTCGAGGGACTCTAGTAGGGTTTCGATATGCATTCGAGAACGGACGAATCCCTAGGAAAAACTCATCTCCCAGTCTTCAATCTACTCCCTGTTGGGAAGGAAAATGTTCATATTTAAATGGTCATTTTTTTTTGCTTTCTCTTATACCAAAAATACAAATAAAATTGTTAAAATCGCAGAAAAATTAAACCTTGAGGACGTGTTGAATTACAATAGTTCTGGTTGTCAAGAACTTGACTGCCAAAGAATAAAAATAACCCATCAAAATCAGTCAAAGCCTTTCTTTCTCGCATAAAAAGAGAAAGTATGCAATGAGTTGAAAATGCGTCCAATCGAGGGACTCCAGTAGGGTTTCCTGATCCATTCGAGAATGGACGAATCCCTAGGAAAAATTCATCCCCCAGTCGTTCAATATACTCCCGGTTGAGAGGGAAATTGTTCATATTTAAATGGTAATTGTTTTTGCTTTCTTTTACACGAAAAATACAAAGAAAAAGTGTTGAAATCGCAGAAAAATTCAGCCTTTAGGTCTTAACTCTCTGAACCAGGCTCGAGTGAGAATTCCATTGCCTCAAAACCTGGAGTGAATTTTTTCTCACAAAAACAGAATGAAATCGTCATATTCTTTGCAAAAATTCCAGGGTCGACACCTACGGTTACCCGATCAATTGTCAACAAAGAAAGGAACTACACTTTTCCTAAAAAAATTTACCCAGGCGCCGGAAACCGCGCGATTCCGGTTTCTATCGAACAGGTGGTTTGAGGCGGGATAGGGCTCATAGGGTTAATGAATCTCTACATTTTAGACCCCTCTGAATCCTAAAAACACATTTCTGAAGATAAGTCTGGCTCTGAACACTTTAGCACAAAACGAAATGAGATAGACGAAGGAAAGTTGGCACGGGCTTGCTACACATAAATTGTAGATTTATATCCAATTTTGAATGAAATCAATCTTCATGTAGCCTGCCTACCTGCCAATGTGAAAAAGGGAATGCGGTAATTCCAAATACAATGAGCTGGATGGATGAAGTTTTTCATGTCGTTTTATACGCAGAATTGTAGACGTGTAGCAAATTTTGTAAACAATCTGTAAACTGGTTTATTACCTGTCTGTTTTCTTGTGGATATATAAAAGTGATATCTCAGGAAGGCAAAAACCTAGTAAAATGAAATTTGCCATTTTGTCCTTAATTCAAAATGTGAATCTGATTCGAGCTTTGGACCCGATCGCTAAAGGAATAGGTTGCTGATGCTTGTTTTTTCATCTGAAGGGGCTAGAGGATACCTCAAAATATGCCCTGCTTCATCATTGATTTAGATCAGTTAGTTGCAAATGATACTCCAGGCAAAAAGTTCAACAATAAGCATTTATTTCATATTTTAACAAGGTATATTGTGCAAAGTGAATTCGTCAATTAGAAAATTAAAGCATTCAAACAAAAAATATCTGCAGAACAAGAAACAGGACTTAGATAACAACACTTGTGAGTAGAAGCACACTTTCCGTGAAGAGCGAAGGGACTACAGGGACATCTGGACTACTACATAGCCGATTATTAACAAGCCGCATCCAATAGAAGATGAGCGAAATCTAAACACAGTCGGGAAGGCTTATTCTCCGGCCATGCGAGATGGCTCACACCGTTGTTATAGATCCAATCAAGAAGGCTCATTCTTCACTGAAGTGAGTTGGCTATACTGTGTTGCTGTTCTCGCTCTGTGTGTGACGGAACTGACAAAGCCACTCGTATAAATACGTTGGTCAATAGTGCGCGTGAAAAACAATGCTCCGCTTAGGCGAGATGGCTAACACCGTTGCTATAGATCCAGTCAAGAAGGCTCATTGTTCACTGAAGTGAGTTGGCTATACTGTGTTGCTGTTCTCGCTCTCTCTGTGTGTGACGGAACTGACAAAGGCACTCGTATAAATACGTTGGCCAATAGTGCGCGTGCAGAACAATGTTCCGCTTAGGCGAGATGGCTAACACCGTTGCTATAGATCCAGTCAAGAAGGCTCATTCTTCACTGAAGTGAGTTGGCTATACTGTGTTGCTGTTCTCGCTCTGTCTGTGTGTGACGGAACTGACAAAGGCACTCGTATAAATACGTTGGCTAATAGTGCGCGTGCAGAACAATTGCATCTTCTTTCCATCCGGAAGGAAAGAATAAAACTCTACATGCCGCCTCATGGCAAGGTGAGAGATGAAATGCAATGGTAATGAAAAAGATTCGCTAGGCCGCCACACTTTTTACTGTATGACGAAATTTAACTATTAATCGGAGAGTAACATATGGCACAATTTGCGTGGGGCGGCTTATAGAGTACGCCAGGTCGTTTTCTCCATCCTCTGCTTAATATTTTTACCCATTTTTCTTAGTTTATTACTTTAATCGGTTCAGGAACAATAATAGAGAGAAATGGAAAAAATAGAGTATACAGAAGAATACTTCCGCCAGATATTTTTTTCAGAATTCTCATCATTACCTGCACCGTGCTCTTTTTTAAAACCATTGTTACAATGCATTACAAATATCATTTACAGGAAATTCTCCAAGGACATCTCTTAACAGAAAAATTATTAGCTTATATTCGAGAAATTCAGAAATTTTCAAGAACGAGATGTTCTAATTTATGCATGATGAGTATTCCAAGTAGAACTTTTCTCATTAAATTAATCTTGCAATAATGTTGAATAAGAAGCATAGTTATTAAATTCAAGATTACGTAAAAGTTTAAAATTAATTGCTAATGCACAATTCGAGATAAGTGCATGTAATCTTTATAAATTAGTGAAATACGATTTTTTTTATTTCAAGCATACCGTTTAAAAATGCATGAAATATTGAGAATGATTTCATTGAGTTAAAATGACGAAATTTAAATTTAAAATAGTTATTTGACGGACTAAAAGGAATTCATATTAACTCATTTATGAAAACTTTCACATAATGAATAAATACCTTACATTTATTCTTGGAAGATGAAGTAAAAAAGTAAGTTTGGTAATTCCGTTTGACTAGACCACTTTTTATATCGTTAAGAACTTTTCATAGTAAAGAAAATTCTCTGCAATCTTAGGAGGGTATCTGAATTTGTAGTTTTCGGAAAAGGTTAATGAATTAGAAATTTCTATTAAAATTGTAGATTTAAAGTTTCTTAAGCGTTGATAAGCGTTAAAATACTGTTCTGAAAATTTAATATTATTATATACAGTCAATGCAAATTGCTCGCGAATTAAGAGTGCGAATTCCTGACAAGTCTAAAATATTTTACTGAACAAAATCTAATTACTATTTAGTTGAAAAAATTATAACCTTCTTCTATATACTGGCAATAATCTCGCTTTTCATGCACACAGAAAGTAAAACTATATAATATCATCACTTTTCTCGAAGATTTTTTCTTTGGCTATCTTTGATAATTTTTGTGATTATTTATTGTTCAATTATAATACTTTCAGTTATAAAATTATTATTAAGTACCAATTGTAATGTTTTGGATTATTTAATAAATAAAATTTTGCATGAAAAGTAATTCATTGACGTTCTTCATAATGCACATGGCCATCAAATAATGGCATATTCAGGCTAACAGTCCTTTGGGTAAGCAGTTATATATTAAAGCTTCATTTTGAAGCTAAACAA
>BGPR01003659.1:0-131218 GCA_013235015.1 Araneus ventricosus
ATTCCTCATTCAATTTATATTATTTATTATAATCACAATTCTGATTAAATTGTCTCCCATAAAAAGCAAAAATTTACTTCGCTGAAGTGCTTTAAGATGAAGATAAGAGGCAAAGGAAATCAATAATTTTTAATAATTTTCCGGGAAAAAACTGTATTGTTTAAGTTGACTTCTTGGTTTGTATCATGCATAGCTGTAAACTGTTTTTCAACAAAATCGGCCCTTCGTAAGCAAGTTTATTATGTGTTTACGAAGTTTAAGATGAAGATAAGAGGCAAAGGAAATCAATAATTCTTAATAATTTTCTGGGAAAAGGCGGTATCGTTTAAGTTGATTTCTAGATTTGTAACCTGTATAGCAGTAAAATGTTTTTCAACAAAATCGACCTTTCGTAAACACATTTATTAAGTTTAGAAGGAATTATTCATCTTTAAAAGACTAAGTTATGAGAAAAAGCAAATTTTTGAAAAAGTGAAAAAGGCATTAAAAATTGTTTTTGATATATATTGATGAATGATAAATATTATTGCGAATTTATGCTTTGCTTAAACTAAGTTATTCGAGATTTTGAATATGTTTATATGAGAAAATTACTAAATTTTTTTACTAAATTCTGAGAAAACCGTCGCAGGGAAACAATTTAATAAAAATCTAACAAAACAAAAAAGATCTTGATATTCCAGAAATTTTCAATCTGCTTGTATAGGTTTGGAGTTTGTGGAGTTTATAGGATTTTCTACATGAAAAATTCTTGATATTTTTGAGAATTTTTAGAGGGCGATTCTACGAAAATTCATAGCACATTTACATTTTTTATAATAATAATTTCTGTTAGTAAATGAGCTCCTTTAAGAAAAAAAAGTGATTTTCCTGAAATGACTAAATTTGATTTATTTGAAAACAGAGGAAATCAATAATCCTTAATAGCATTCTGAGAAAAGACGATGTTGTATAGAAGCTTGGGTTTAATGGCATTTATAGATTTATAGAGTTTTACCTGAAAATATTTGTATTGCTTGAGAAATATTTAAAATGGTTATTCTACGAAATTTCATTACATTCATAATTTCCTTATTTAGCATATTTATGTCTCTGAATAAATTTGTTCCTGTAAGAATCAAAATATATTTTTCCTGGATTGCTCTAAGATGAGTTATTTTAAAACACTGGAAATACATAATCCTTAATAAACCTTTCTTCTTGGAACCCATTTATCAAATTCAAGCGAATCATTATTCATCAATAAAGTGACCAATTTATGCTATGCAAAAATTGAACAGAAAACAATTAAAATTCTTTTAAAGTAACAATAGAATAATAATTTTAATCTTCAGCATCGAAAGAAACAAATTTCCTTTTCATATTTTCATGAAATTAAACGGATTTTTAACAGCTTTTTATCCTTGGGGATGATGTTATTTGTGTCCTTGAAATGTAATCTCTCATAAGTATGATCAAGAAGAATGACAATAAAATTGTTCTCTTTTTAAAATAATAATGTAATAATAAATTTAATATTAAGTATCGAAAGGAGGCACATTTTTTTGAATTTCTGGGAAGTGAAAACGGCTTTTAAAAGCCTTATTCTCCTCGATGAAGTTTTTATTTGTTGTCGCTGGATCCTTGAGCTGTAATATCTTATATGCATGACCAAGAAGTATCGCAACGAAACAGTTTCATAAAATTTTAAAATCAAACAGTCGTTCTTTCCAAACATGAAAACAAACGGAAAAAGATACACTTCCGAAACTCAAACCATGTGCTGTGACAAGGGAGGAAAAAAACGATTTTCTTTGCTTTTATATCATTTTACCTCTACTAAAATCCTATTTATATGCTTTTAAAATATTTTCTCCGACTATTTTGAAATCTAATGGTCCCGAGTTTAATCTTAATATAAATAAAAGTCATTGTGGGTATGTTCCACATTTCCTCCTAAACTACTTCAGCAATTTCAACCAAACTTTGTACACTTATTATTTAAGACAAGAGGAAGATTATTGTCAACTTTTCGAAGTCCTAAAGTTAATTAAACAGTCAGTTAATTAGAAATTAACTGAAGCCTTTTTCCCGTATTAACTTCGGAGCAATTTATCCCCCAAAAAATATTTTATATCATCTTAAAGTTCAAAATTTTACCTTTTCAATGATACCAATTTTATATCTGTGAAATATTGCCTTCCAATTTTATAAATTTTTCAGAATTTAATAAATAAATTATTACAGCAGACGATTCTTAAATAAAGCAAATTTAATTATACTTCGTTGGTAGACAACAGTGAGACTTTGAACAAATTTCTTTTTATTTCTGTAAATATTTTAAAAAGAAGTGAAAGATCACTGTCAACTTTAAAAGACCCAAAAGTTAAATTTTTTAAAATTAAAAATTACGCAAGATTTTTCGGGTTTTTTTGTGATATATTTCGTAAGTGTTATGTTACAATAACTATTTTTATACTATATTAAAGTTTAAAAAATATATTTTCAGTGACACAAATTTCATTTGCGTTCAAACTTGTTGATCTCATTTCAATAATTTTAAAATTCACAATTCGTAGCAATGTATTTTTTATTGTTAAAGAACAAGAATACGTATGAAGAGTTGTTGCTAGAACATATAAACAAAATTGTGGAAGAATACTAAAGAAAAGTTTAAAAGCAGACGATTCATAATTTATATAGGTTCTGGTTTATTTTGACGCTTTTTATTAATGAAAATTTGTCTAGTTAATTAATTGACACAAAATATTCTTAAAACTCCTTCTTCTACTTCACTAGTTATGAACGAAAGTTGAAGTAAAAACGTTTCAGACGATAAAGGAATTTTTGTATTATAATTTTCTATAGAAAAGTAGTTTTTTCATTAAAAATATCAGACATAAAATTGCTTTAATCGCGAGCAATGCCAAGCATAATAGCTAGTGACGAAATAAAAATTTGGCATGACCCACTAGAACGAAGATTTTATGTTTTATGAATTTGCTGCAAATAAATATGGGTTTCTTGAAGATTGATGAGTAAGCGAAAAGACAACTGAGGAAAAGACATGACTCGCTTCAATAAACTATCACTTCAATAGATGTTCACATTGTTCTGAAAAAAACTGATTTTTTCACTAGAAAGAAGGAAATATTTTGAATGATGTTTTATCAAATATTTTCTGCTAGTTTACACTGCTATTTTGTTTATGAAGCAAATTTGTGTCATTTATTTTTTAATGCTTTAGATAAATTAAACTTCATAGTTTTTAATTTGCCTTCTGTTTCAAAGAAGATTATTTGTGTGACGGTTTAGCTCCAAAAATCATGCTCTGAATTATCAGCTATTTTTTCACATCA
Organism: Araneus ventricosus; assembly: GCA_013235015.1. Taxonomy (NCBI): domain Eukaryota; kingdom Metazoa; phylum Arthropoda; class Arachnida; order Araneae; family Araneidae; genus Araneus; species Araneus ventricosus. Next base: position 3,339 of record BGPR01003659.1, read on the forward strand.
ACAAATATATAATTAACATAATAAAGAGTTTTTTAAAATTGAATTTGACACAAAAAACTCACAAGAATTTCGGAAGCTGCTGAACACGATTCAATAGATGTGAAACAGTTAATGGTATTGTTAATTCTTTTATTTGCATCAAATATCAAAATTGATTCATTAAAAGGGTTTGAGTAATAAAGGAAATAAATTTACATTCAAAGATTGCTGTCTTAATTATGAAATTTATTTCGTAATGTATTTAAAAAAACACACTTTCCAAAGTTGAAGTACTATAAGTAGTAGTTATATAGAAAAATTATTTATTTAAGCTCTCTTTCTTCGACAAATTTATTTCAAATGTGAATGAAATGTGAAAATTTTTCTAAATAAATATAGATCTATTTAGATCTATATTATTTATTTAAAAAAATGAAAATTAATAAATATAAACATTAATTCCCGACAAATCTTTGAAAATAAATTTTTATTCAAATATAAGTTTTCTTATTATTTTTATTTCTCACATTGAAACATTCTTGATAAAAAGTTGTATACTAAAAATGAAAATCGAATCACATAATATCTAAAGCTTAATTATCCGTTTCCTGCTCACGAAATTATTGTTGATATCAACCAAACATCAGATAGTCACTGTAAAGTAAGCAGTTTTTTATGCTCTAAGTTTATTGTAAAACTGAAAATGAATATGGGTAGTTTCCACTATACACACATTAATTGTTAATCAGTTATTTGAGTATAAACGAGAAAAAATATTTATTGTCCAATCTCATTATGGTTGAAAAACAAAGTTATTGTATTAACAAGCTGTGAGAAACAGAAAAAAAAAAGATTCATTGAAGGATCTCATTATGGTTGAAAAACAGGTTTCTCTCTTTTAACGAACTTTGTTTTTGTCACTGCTATTATGGAAAAAAAATGATTTTGTGTAACATGACACGCACATCATCCATACAACGATTTATTTAAAAAAACAATGTTAATCAGTTATACAGAACAGCAAATAAATGACTTTCCAAGTTATTATACCGAGGAGCCGTGATGTATATTTTTAAATTTTTCTGTGGCAATGAATTAATTCTATTTATTACGAAACTTACTAGTGAAGCTCCGAAAAGAAAAATAAAATGAGTGATTTTATGTATTGATTTGAAGTGAAAGAGATCTTGGATATGGCAAAAAGAACTAGCTTGAAGAAATATGAAAAGATAAATCTGAAAAAATAATAAAAATAAAGCAATTTTTAATAATAAAAGTAAAATTAATAACTTTTATAATTGCGCCAAAATGTAGAAAATAATATTTCTCATTAAAAATGTGAATATCAAAATAAAATCGTCAAAACGCGAGGTTCTGATAATTCTGATCGATAACTTCTTTATTTTGTAGCAATTTCTTAAAATTCATTACTTGATAAATTCATGCCACTTATATGGAATCAAAATCATCAACATTAATTAACTTAATCGATTAATTGAAAATTAAATTGTTAAAATATTAAAATATTGTATATTAAAATATATACACCGGGGACACACAACTGTGCTCCATTTTAGGTATTATGTAAAATTCCAGTGTATCAGCGAAACTCAAAGTGTTCGTCAGCATCCACCCATGCATCCGTCTGTGAAATAGAGCTATATAACTTCCATTTAGGTGACATTCATGTATATGTCTGTGAGTAGTTCTGTGACTCATCTACATGTATCTGTCTTATCTTATTCATGTATCTGCCTATCTGCTGTGACCTAATCTACATGTCTTTCTTCCGGCGTTCCAGGTTTAAAAAGCTAGCATAAAATGGTTGACTTATGAAATCTGGCAATATATAAAGTAGGCGGTCATCATATTTGAATTCTTTGATGGGCAAAATGTACGTGTCGATATACAAGAAACAACCGAAGCTGTTCAGATATAAAGTAGAAATCTGAAGGAACAATTTAGATTTAAGAATTGAATTACATCTGCCCATCTCAGGCCTTCTTCGAGTCATCCTGTTCTCACTGCTAGGTTTTACTTTCAAGATACAATATTCATAATTCAAAATCTGAGCAATTTTATTTGATTTTAAGACATAGAGGTTCCTCATGAATTAGGCCATCTAGCTGACTGAGGCTTTATGGCTGAAAAAAACGCCGGCTGGTTTCTGCTTGCATTTGTTATATTTATGTTCTGCTCTGCAGACATGTGTCATTTATGCAATTTTAATGCTACATATTTATATGCTACATATATATTTGGCTTTCATTTGCAGCTAAACGTTTGAACTTTTACTGCCAATTTCTAAATTATAAAATCATTGTATTTGCTCATAAGGAAAGAGAAAGACAAATGTTGTATAATTGTAAAATATATACTTTTTTTTCATTTATACTTTACCCTTTCTGTAGTTTCAAACTGCTGAATTTCTTCTCTCCATTTGAGCCCAAACATAAAGAATACACCTATGCACCCAGACCGCGAAAATCGTCCTTAAATTTCTTGAGAGATAATGAATCACTACATTTAGAAAGTTTTAGGTGTTGACACTTCAGATAATTTTCGTTAGTAATCGTACCATCCTGTTAGAAATGCTGGTATAATATTTTTCAAATTAGGTAAATAAAATGTTAATGATTAAGCCATGGTAACCTAAGGTGCTAATTCTTTATTTTTTCATGCTCTTTCCTGTTCTCACACATTAAAATCATTAATCATTAATTATATCACTTATATCACTTGCCAGATCAGTCATTATATCTGTGTGACCTGAATATTCATTTTCTAATATAAAAAGAAATTCCAGACATTTTGTTGCAAGGAAACAAACTACATACTGCTTTTTTAAATGTATATAAAAGACAAAAACATCTTATAATTCATCAATGGAAAATCTCTTATCGTAATATTACTTATTAAATTTAGTAAAATATTTTGTGTTTTATATCTATCGATTGCTTTGACCGTGAAAATTGACGGACTTCGAAAAATATTGGCTTACTACCGAAAGAAAATATCTGCTTTTTAGCTCATGAACATACCAGAAGGAATTTTGAGTTCAACAAATTCCTTGAAAAATGAGAAGCCTTTTTTTATAATTCAAATTTCACGGAAAAGCTATATTTACATCTCTGATTATGCAGTAAAATGCAATAGTAGAGAATGAAAAAACTATTATTCATTTATAAGATTTTCAGAAAGAATCAATATCTATGTTTCTTTGAATTACCTTGTCTTATTTTGAAGGAAATTCATAGTTCGTACTTCAACATCGAACAGACTGATTTTTGGAAAATAGACAGATTTCTGGGAAGGTAGAGAGGAAGGGGGAGGGACAAAAATGTTTCCAAGAATTAATTTGCTAGAAAGGCAAAAAAGGAAATAAATGGAACATTTGATAAAATGTGCAATTAAAATTGGACTCAGTTAAGGAATCGAGATTCAATCTCCATTTTATGGATATCGGGTTCAGTGTCGTGAATTGAACCTGTGTATAGTTTGCTGTCTGGAATTAGGCCAAATATTAAAGTACGGACCTTCCACTCCGTTTCACAGCAAACTATTTTCCACGCAATAATTAATTTTTAACGAATGCAGCGTTGCGATTTTAATTACTCATATACGAAAGATAATTTATTGCAATCGTTAAAATTTTCCAGCACGAGATTTCGATAAATCGCCATGTTTTAGACCTCCCAGAACCTGATAACATTTATGGAATTGTGTCCCTCTGTTTGGAAACAAGGTATCTCAAGTATGGGAAAAGCTAGATATGTGTACTTTGAAATATGTTTTTCACTAAGTTGAATATGTTTTTCATCAAGGTTTGAACGAAATCCGCTAACGGAGGGTCAGTAAAACTTTCCGTGTGCATTAGAACACGATAACACAAAATTGTAACAAGTTAGAAGAATAAAATATATTACAGTGTTTTGCCACCAGAATTGCTTATTTCCATAATTACATATGAATACAATAACACAAAAAGGCAACAAGTCAGATGCATAAGCAGAGTTTTGCCGCCAGAATTACATATTTGTACCAAATTTTGAACTTAATCCATCAAATGATTGACTTTCTGTCCCTCTGTCAATTCACGTGTATGCGAAGACTCGTAAAAATCACAATCTAGATAAATGCAACTTTCAAAGCGGTCTTGACATAAAAATTGTAGATCTGTATCAAATTCTGGATAAAATCTGCCAAGCAGAAGAATTTTAAAATACATGCTAGATTCTTTTCACTGCATGGCAAAGCTGAAGAGAAAACCCTTCATATTGTGAACTTATACGAAAACGTTGAAGGGTAAACACTTCTGCTATTACTATAATATTTTGTTTTTTGAAAATTTCAGATCGTTCCCAATTGCACAGTTGTGTCCAATTTCTACTCGAAATAACTTTCCACTGTTTTCAAAAACTGAGATGTTCCTATTTTGTGAATCTTCACTACGTATATAAAAATGCATTGAAAACAAACAATAGACATAAAAGACATGGAGCTTTAACGATACTTCCCATCTGCATGTCTGTCAAAACATATCCATGAAAAAAGAAAAGAAGAACGAATTTCAACTTCCAAGAAAGAAAAAAGACTAGGAAATAAATGTTTATCTTGTACATAAAGAAATGCATAAGAACATTTTAAGAAAACTATAAGAATCTATCAATTGTGAAACGAAATTGCAAAAGAATGTAAGCTTATTTTGAAAACAAGTTTAAACGAGGATAAGATTTACGTCTATAAAAGTCCACAAACTAAATTTACTTCTTCAGGGTATAATTCTATACATTCCTAAAAGAAAAAAATGTAGGGAAAGTGAAAACTGATGAAGAAAATGCCAGACAGACGATTAACTTAACTGAGTTTTTGAATTTTTAATACTAGTGCAATAAATCGGTTTATTTATTTGCGGAAGTTTTTGCATTATCCAACGTCGTCAGCAGGAGGTAAATGATGGAATCTTTTTCCAAGAATGAGGGCATGCATGGTTTAATAAATCATTTAAACGATGTTTCTTTGTGTGGAAATTCGATATGCCTGTGAGTAGTATGCTCATAGGTCTTGAAATGTTTAGAAATGTAAAACTCTTTTAAATCTATTTTGTTAGTAAGATATGCATGTATTAAGTAACATTCAATAAAACTTCTGTAGAACAAATAAAACTTTATTATGTGGAAGATGAAAGGATATTTTCAACCATGCGATATCGATTTTAGCAACCAAATGCATTTAAATTTGCTGTATAATATTAGTTCATCAGCTCAAAATATTTTGCTGCGAATATAAGACATAAGTTTGTGAGAAAGTATATGTTTGTTCATAATTATTAATATTACACTACATAACAATGTTGCATCACTAACATTTTTGTCTTTTAAAATTAATTTTGAATAAATTTATGATAAAGAGTTGATTTCTATATTTTTGAGTGGAGGAAATAAAGACTTCTGGTTAAAAATTTTCACTTTTCATGCTGTTGATTAATCAAATTTGATATCGTGTATTTACTCTAGTTCATGAGTCAAGTACTTTTAAAGAAGAAGCATTAACAGGAACAATTCAGTTGTTCCATCTCGACCACCAAATTAATACATGAAGTAGAAGTCAAACTTATCTCGTACATATAAAGATAAATTACCTTCCCCGAGAACATTCAAATTGAACTGGACACATTTGTGTTTCGTTTGGAGGGAAACCTCCAACGGCCAACACTGCCGCAAAGAACAAAGCGTTGGTAAACCCCACATCGGTCTACCAGTTTTCGAATAATGCTGGCTAAGGACACAGAAAGGAAAAAAACCCACCACCTTCCTCCTCCGAGTCAAAAGCTTCACTCATGCCCTGGTTTAACCATCTATTGATGGGAGCATATCCATTGATGGGAGCATAAATTTTAATTCAGCAATGAATAATGTATGAATAACGAATTTTAGTTGAAAATTTAAGTTAAAAATGAATTTTTAAAAATTATTTAGGTCTAAAACACAGGGCACTTCATGGTTAAATACTTCCATTTCGACAGTTATTTTTGAGATATATTTCATTGAATCTTCATATTACAGTAGAAAAAGAAACTTCATATAAAAAAATAAAATTACAAGGCTCAACTGTTTCCACAAAATTACCAGTTAAAATAAAGTATTTATGGAATTTCCTAAAAAATCACTGTTTTGTTGCCAGTCTCGATACACACTTTCACAAGTTAATTTTTTCTAATTAAATAAGCAGTTTTTTATTGCAACATAAACAAAGAATTATTCATTAAAAATGGCGTCAAAATAATTAATGATATTGCTTTAATGACGACTATGGAATTATATTACAACTACGGATTTTGCAAACATTAAACACAAAATTCATAAGAAGGGTGCAATAATTGAAAGAAATTGAAATTTTTGCTGAATTTACAGCTCATTTTGAAAGATAGACAGAGAGAAAAGATTAAACAGTTTGGGAATTACTTTCATATGTAGTCTGTATCTCGCTGTCCTTAATCGTGCATCATTTCGAAATTCTTGACAGATTTCTATAATTATAAAAGTCGCGGCATTTCAAAGAGCCGCAAATTGATTTTCTAGGAATTATAGCAACATAAATCCAATTTTTCAGCTCTTGAAGTGCTAGCTCATACTTGAATAATTATACAGCTAATTACTTTTCCGAGTTCAAAGGAATAGATGCATGAGATTAAACAGTAGTTCAACTCTAAAAATTATTGATTGTATAATGTATAGCCAAATTATAAATTTCATATGAAATACGAGTATGCCTTGAAAATTCTGGAAACACTGATTCTTGGAAATGGGAATTTCTGAGTTTCCTTTCCCTGAACTGATACTGATTAATGTCACTGAGCTGTTTTTATCACCTTCAGAGAAAACCACAGAATCTTCCATCTCATTTTTCATTTCTGCTATTTGAACTTCTTATAATGTAATAGTATCTGAATTCTTTGTTGTTTTTCTTCAAAAAACAAAATATGCTGTTTTTTTCCGAGACTGGTTCTGAGAAACATTTTCTATTGGAGTGTTTCATAATCAGCAAAAATCATCACCGAAGTGTTATCTTTATCAAAATTTTTAAGTATTATTGAATTCCAATTATGAGAATTACATTTCATTGTTATACGCTCTGTCATAAAAATTTAACCCTCTGAGCTGTTAACTATTTTGATTTACTTGCTTTAAAGTCTTAAAAATTTGCTTAAAGTGAATAATCGGGTCTTTATTTAGTTTAGTCAATTCTCTTAAATCTTAAGAATATTTTATCAATGGTAGTTTAAGAAATTATACATATAAACATGAATTATATGCTTTTTAACTCAATATCAGAAACGGAAAAACTCGTGCAAAACGCTTAGAAGATTAAGAAATAAATATACGTATTTATGACTACTTAAGAAGGATTACTACAGTAAAGTGCTTTAATTAAGTCTTGGCCATTGGATTTGTTATGAACCTTTAATATTCTAAAAAATTATGAAATCTTATTTAAAATTAACCAAAGCACTGTATTTTTCTCTTAACCAGTTAATTCACAACATCGTATTTATAGGACAGTAACATTTCGCTTCCGTGGCTAAACCGAATGCATTGAATTGTTTCTTTTTCTATTTGTCTGCGGAGTCAGTAGGTATTACCAAACTCCAAAACAGTTTGCAACAAGCATATACCACCAGTCAAAATTTTGAAGTTAAAACATCACCATTTTGAAATTTTTTAATTTTTTCCTTGATTTATTTTTGAGCAAGGAATTAAAGAGTGACTCTTATTTTTTGATGTTTTACTATATTTTTAAAATCTTTAATTGTTATGTAAAAAAGTAGATAAAAAGATTTTCTACTGATTTTTCTACATTTTTTCTAAAAAAATAAGAAAGAATTTTTATTCCGAATTTAATTTTACTTCACAGACAACTTAATTTTGCTGTTTTACGCATAATTAATTATAAATATATTGAAATGTAAGCTTTAAATTGATTTGGGCGTTGAAGTAAGTATTTTATTTTGAACGGCGATTGTGCATCGATATCTGTAGAACGTCGTTTTAAAGCGCTAATTTAAACGAAGAAGTTTTCCCTGCGTTATAAAATTTTCATTCAAGAAAATGTGCGAATGCTATTTTACAGGCCCTCGAACATGTAGATTTTACTTTTCACAAATAAGTAATAGATCGTGTTTGCTTTATGTATCTTTCTGCTCATTATCACAGCTAAACTTTTATATTTTATTCATGTTCTTTGAAATTTTATTCAAAAGCTTCCTTTTTCTATTATGCTTTAAGAAATACAAAGAAAGCCAATCATAATGAAATAAACAATTTCTCCAAAATTTCTATAACAATGGAATTGCGTTTATCAACAGTGCAAGTTTTTAACAGTGCAAATGGAGAAGCTCTGACAGCAGTTGCGTCTGTCATTGACAAAACAAATGCAGATGCAATTGTTGCTGTCAACATCATCTACATTCCTTTATTCGCAGTAAATCAATGATTTCTTTCCTGCTGCAAGCACTTTGTTAATTTACTTCTGATTCACCTGCTACATTGTTTTTTGCTTGTAGCAAAGCTGTCTCTGCGGCATCCAGAAATACAATAGAATCTCACAGAATATTCTTTACCTCGAAGTTTTGTTACCTTTATTGAATGAAAATGGAAAGGATGGATTGCTCAACACGTAGAACTTGCTAAGAAGAGAGCTAGTTCGGTAAAAATAAAATAATTAAGCTCCTATTAGTAGTTATTACTAATCGAAGCATTGCAGAAACCGTTAGTCTTGTGTACAAAATTCTTGAGACATTCCTGTCTCTACTAATAATAAAGGAGAAAGTGTGTGTGTCAGTGTGTCTGTGTGTTGGTCCTCTACAGGGCAAACCGCTAGACCTAGAACTACGAGATTTGGCACAAACATACTTTGAAGGGTGGGAATGTGCACCTCGGAGCCCTTTTCTCGAAATTATAATTAAATGTTTAATTAATTAAAAATTAGACGAAATTTATGCGTTTTTCCTTAATAACTTCAGAAAATATTACAGCACAAAAATCAATTTACACCATCTGAAAGCGCAAAAGATTACATTTCCAATGATATCAAATAAATTTTCGTACAATGATTTCTCGAATTTTAATAAATTTAAAAAATATTTTTTGGCATAATTTACAACAATACTTTTCCTTGTTATGACACAACTCAAACCGTTTTCATTGTTTAAACAAATATTTAATTGCATATTTCTCTTCCATTGTTGCTATCCGAGATAGGATCCTAATGCAATTTGCTTTCACATTTTATTTCATCAATATTTTTGTGAAATCCTTAAACCAATCTCTCCGAGATAATGCTTTGCTTATATTAAGGACACGCCGCTGGCCATGAAAAGTAGGACGTCAATTTAATGTTGAAATCAAATGCATATTTTACAAGAAGAATAAGAAAATGAAGATAGCGCCGACAACGTGGAATTAGGAGTTACTGGAGATGGTCAGTTATTTGACTCCATTAGCGACATTTATATAGACAATAAACAGAGCAAGTACAAGGTCACTAATAGAACATGGGTTAAATTTCTACCACAATCTGAAGATTAAAATTACGTTGTTAGGAGAACCATGAATGTAATATGATGCAAGATTGAATTGAAATCATATTCGTGGCGAACAAGCTGGTCGCCGAAGACGGCTAGAAAAAGAATAACATTGCAATAGTAGATGGGAGAACGACTGAAAGTCTTAGGGATTATTTCGCGATTTAGAAATAAATCAGTGTTACGAATAGTTATTGATATTTAATGAAGAAAAAAATGTTTTAATTGATTTAACTGAAACAGTAAAATATATTTATAATTGTAAAAAAAATGGAGTATTTCTGTTGGACGAACTCCAAAATACTGAATCTGATAAGCAGTCGTTCCCGCCAATCATTGTTAAAATGCTTTCATGCTGCATTTTCTAATATTTGACTTCAAGTAGTTTTTTTTGTGGAACAGATTGTAGTTGGATCAATATATCATTAGACCGAATGAGAATATATTCTCGGTTCAGTTGTCTTTAAAGATTTGACAAAAATTCAAATTTATTTTGTGCGAAGAGTCAGTCATTTCACGATCTTATCTTCAACCAGATGAACATGTTAAATGATCAGCATAACAGTAGAAAAAATAAAAAGGAATAATAACAGAAGAGAAAATAATCCCTTGATATGCATACATCTTGATAATACTAATAAAAAATTTCGTATAACTTTTAAGTCTGTGTACTGCAATGTAACAGTTTTCCATTCTAAAAGGTACAATTCCTGTCAAACAAATGTCTATGATTTTCCAGTTGCTTTGGTTTCGAACATATATTTTGCACATGTGATAACTGTAAATTAAAAATGGTTTCTTTCTCTGGAATGCTAAGGTTAAAATTCATATTCCTTGAGAAGCATTGTAATTCAAACTAAGTGAAAATGAGGTTATGAATGAGAAAAGTATACCTAGCTCATTGAATATTCACAAATTTATAATTCATTTCATTGTAATGATATGATTCAGATTAATACTTTTAAATTAAAAGTTAACAGAAAACTTACCTCCAAATTATTGAAATTACAATACCACTGCAAACATTTCCGTCGTAATTTCCAAAGGTTTGAGGTTTTAATATGATTTCATGATTTGCATTCACGTCTAGTATTTTAGGTGTATATTTAATTTCTAAGATGGCATTAATTTGCTATTTCCAGCATAAAAATGCAATTTCCATAAATAATAATGCAAGTGGCAATAGTTGAAACGCACGTTATAATTATTTTTAAAATTACGCGACGTAGTAATTCAAATTTGATAAAATGTATTTCCATTAACTTTTAACGTATTAGAAACCGAATTTTGCATAAAATCCCAGTAAAATTAATTGCATTGACGTGATAAGGCATATTTTCATCCAGATGTACCTTGAATTTTGTTCATTTCAAGTTTGGTCACATGCTTCATCCGAAGCTCACGTACCCGAGAAGTCATTTACGAGCTTAGGAGATGGAATTAGGTGCGATATTGATTTTCCAGCCACGAAGAGTTCTTCGAAATTACTTACCGAACTTAAAATGAGTACAGCAAGAAGAAACGACAATTTTTGAACTAAAAATTGTGTAAAAATTTATTTTTATCATTTGACAGTTTTAATAAATAATCTGTAATTAATAAATTAACAGTAGGTAAATTTAATAAATAAAATGTTGAAAATTAAAATGATTTCTTTAATAATTTAAAAAATCATAATTTCAATAAATAAATACATAATTTTGACAAACAAACTGTATACAGCACTTTGAATGCAACAGTTCGAATATAAAACTTGAAAATAAGCATTATAATCCCCATATAGTGTATTCAGAAGTGATAAAAATGTGACGAATTTCTGATTGTTATTTTTATTGAATACAATGAACTGTAGTAAATTCACCACGGGAATTAAAAGCCTTAAAAATTATTTATTTATGATATATGAAGATACAAGGTACGAATATAGTTATGCAACGAAAACAATTTGAAATATTGTTTTCTCTATTTGAAAGTTTTTAGCTTTGAATAAGACTTATAGATAAACTTTTAACATCACTGTAATAAAAAAATTCAAGAGACAGGACAAAAAAAATTCGAATTGCCAATAAATTAGAATTCGTTCGAATTGCCAAGTTGGTCTGAATTGGCATTTAAATGCTTGAAATAAATGCTACACAACGCATTTAGGAAAAACCTGCAACATAATTGCTCAAATCAATACAGTTGTGAAATGTACAAGCCTTTTTTAACTAAAATAACAAGACGACTATTGAACCTTATAAAAAGAACCCTGTCTAAGTAACAAGGATAAAGAGAAATGTGTGTGGTCTGAAACTACATTGTGCTGTCAATTTTCTTAAAGATTCAACCCCGCCTCTTGCCAATAATAAATTGCTATTTTGTAAGATCGAAAGCTGAATCTTCATTGCTTAATAAACTATGTCATGCGGGCTGAGGTAGAGGTTCTAGTTTTTTTTAACTCATCCTTAAAACATCCACATCATAATGAGGGTAATCATCACCTGATAATTGACGTAAAAATTGACGATGTATTGACCTGCCTCTTTTACGTGACAGTGATGGTTTCTTTTTAATTAAACGGCGGTGTTAAATGTTGAGGTATTTTTGAGTAATGAATTTTTCTACCCTTTTAAGACATTATAACAGCAATTATGCTCGATTTGCAGCTCTCAGTTACTTAAAATATATAGATGCTAGTTGACGGTTAATATAGTTTAGCATTTCACTTGGCTGTAAAAGGTTAAAAGGGTTTCAGATTTAAAGTTTTTGATGTCTTTGTTAATAGAAATTGCTGACGTTTGCTAACAGTATAAGCGAGGTAATAGACGTTTTGCAATTAGAGAAATATTAATATCTTTAAAAGAGACATCAGAAATGAGCGAGTGTTTAACTATAGGCTTAAATAATGAATGTTGAAATGGGTTTCAATGCTTTGGTTATCTTTTCTTAATGTAGCTCGCAAAAGGTACAGTTAACTTTTGACGAAACGTTTTGCAACTCAAGAAATATTTATGACTTTAAGAGAGACATCATCATTGAACGTTTTTAACTCAAGGTCTAAGTAATGACTTTTTAAATTAGTTTCAACGCTTCGTCTATACTTTTTTCATTAATGCACACTATAGAAGACACATTTCACTTTAAGAAATAGTTCCATTGTTTTTCGAATTATAAAAATTTAACAGTGTGAGAAAAATTATTTATTGGGTATTACTAGATGAGCACTCTGATTTAACAATTTTTCTGGCTAAAAATAAGCTATAAATTATTCAGTTTTTTTTGGTTCCACCAAGAAAATTATGCAGTATTTTTAAGAAACACGAACTCAACAACAGCTGGAAATAACTACACTTTTCTATGCTATTTTTCTTCTTCTTTTCATGTAAAAACAGGCATTTTTCTTATTTAATTTTATATTTTAAAATTGATATTTAATTACATTTATGAAGACAGAAGCTGTCAGTTATGCATATTTTTATATGAAAATTGCATTTTTATTCGCAATTAAATTTCCTTTAGGCATAGAAAGAGATTAAAGGAACAATAGATGGATTTGACGTTAATCCAAATACTAATTAAAAGCGCCGATCATCTCATTTATTAAAAAGGTAATTGATAAAATGTGTGTATGGATATTTAGATAAAATCTAATTATTATATTAAAGATAATTAAGGCCAAGTGAATATATTTAATATAAAACTAAATATTGGAAAATTATCTGGCTGTCACTATCTCTACAGTACTAAACAAGCAAAAGTATTAAAGTAGAGGGAAGACATTATTGCTGCTTTTTATTTTCTTGTATTACGAAGCATGCAGAAAGACATTATTTTAATCGTCAGAAATTTGACTTTGTTAATTTTATGAAAATCTATGCTTAGCACCTCCTTAAAACAGGAAAAGACATTTTTGGAAATATGTTTCTCAATCTGTGCACACAATAACTTAAAAATTTAGTTATATTTACTCCCCGTTTTAAAGCACAATGAGGGCTATTTTAGGACGGATCTCGTAATTTTGAATCGCGGCAAGATTACGAAGACATCACCTGAGCTGGCACACAGTCTCCTAACTTTTGCACCAGCGGGAGGAGGATTGTTCGCTACCTATAAATACGTGAAACAGGCTCCATATACGGCGGATGCTCTGTGGAATCAGGTTTCAAGCCTGGACGAGACGCTGCGGTCCCGAAGCCGATACCTTGCTACCGCTGCCCAAAAAAACTTAAAAACAGAACGAGCGAGAAAAACGAAATTTTATATATTGCTTTTATGCCAAAATGGTCTATCAGTAGCTAATTTTGGAAAAAAAAACCTTCAGTGTTTTCCGTCTTTCCGTGGGCATCACTCAAAAACGCAACAAGATAGATGGATCGGTTTTCGCATATGATTTTAACATCAGAATTGTAGATCTGCATCAGATTTTGGGCCAAATCAATCAACATATTGACAGCATATCATTCTGTCTACTCTTAAGTGTGTGACAGCTCTTATTCATAAACGTCACGACCTAAGTCAATGAAATTTGGTATACCGTCTTGTCAGCAATATTGGAGTCAAAATTCAGTCTATGAACTTTTAAGGGAGGCAGATAACACAAATACAAGTCATAATTTCATTTGGTTGTAAAACTGGAAAAGCCACCAGGATGAATTGCATGATATGCTTGCAGAAATGACAAGCCAATAATAGTGAAAACTCTTGATTTTACAATACTTGTACAGTGCGTGCACACGTCCAGTTTCACAACAACAGATGAAAGTTGTTGCCATTCACAGTTACGCACACTTCACAGCAGTCGGTCGGGCATTTCTCAGATATTTGTAATAGCAATGAGGATTTTTGCGACGAGGTCAGGATGCCTGCCATCTCAACTTGTTTTCTTCGAACGAAGTGGGAGCTGTAACGCTCCCACTGACGTCTGTTTGACGATGGCGAACAGTGCCCGCTAGCTCATCCGGTTGGCGTTTCGGGCTGTACTTTCCTATGTGGTTATGGCTTGTTTCTGTGTTTCGTACTTTCCCTGACAGACAGGCAGTTGAATTTTAAATCACACTGTACATTCAGACTTGGATGAAAGGATAGGCACTCTAATCGGGAAATGTAAAATATTGCCTAAAATATTTATGAAATATGTGTTATTAAAATATGTGTTCTTCTAATTGTTTTCTGTAACTGTGTAATAAGTTCCATTTCGGTAAATCTCCGCATTTCTAACGTTTATTCGAAACGTTTTCAGTGTTTATCATGCGAATGAAACAAGCGTTTTTCGCAAATCATTTATATTTTGATGTTTGAGATGAAGTGAGGAAAAATTCAAAGAACGAGTATACTTCAGGAAACCCCACTTTACATTTAACAATCAGTTAAATCCCTCTGAATAGGAAGTTAATGAAAAATGTGTCAGAATATTCTGAAAGAGACGAAGATTTACTGGTAGTGTCGCATAAGAAGGAGAAATTCCCATGAAAGCAATCATTATCAGACCATACGATGAAATAAAAAAAAATTAAAGGCGCGTTTATTATGACATAACTGTTTTTTCTGCAAAATTATTAGTGTATAAGCAAACAGTTGGAAAATTTAAATCAAGATTAAATCTTGCCACTCACTTGACTTTTGGAGAAATACAGAAAAACTCTCATACCATATTTCGAGCTAAAATCATTAATTCCTTCATTTGTAAATGCGAGTGTGGCTAAAATTGCATAAGCAACTAGAACAACAACATCGACGTAAATATTGACATGAAACTGAATTTACTTTTCACTTCAATTGGTAAATTCATCACATTTTGCTAAGAAATCACAGTTCTAGGGCATTAAGGTACTAATTAGAATTTACGCTTTGGCGAAACCTATGCTCTGTTAATGGAAAGTTAATTACAACTCTTCCTAGGTAGCCTGTCATTAAGCTTTGTAGTCAAAACTACTGAAGAATAATTTAGTCAATCGGATTCAATTTAAATTTTTAATTAAGTGTTTGTCATCAGCGCGGTATAACATAATGATATGTTCACTCACCAAAGCAATGGATCTTAGATATTTTGTTTCACTTATTTGTGGGCATCCTCATACTGATCAATCATTGAACTTTTTCTCGATATCTGCGGGTGAGATGTCGAGTAGCTTAAAGGTAGGCTAAAGTCAGATTGATTGCTTTTTAAATGCCTTTGAATACTGATTTGTATTGATTCTTCCAAGAATCACTTCTCATTGGCCGCCTCTCCACACTGAGATAATGAATAAGATTGCTAATAATCGATTTCACTGCCGTATCTTTGAATAACGTTTGAAGTTTCCTTCTCTTCCACATGTTTCTTGTTATGACTCAATCCAAAAATTGCAAGTCAATGAAATACAAAATATTTTTGTTAAACACTTCCATCAACTCTTTTAGGGATTCATTCTGAAAGTGAATGATGACAACCAGAAAATTTAACAAATAGAATTATCTTGATAAAACCCTGTAGACTTCAATAGAATTTAAAAATTTTTAAAGAAATACTTGCTTTTCATAAGGATATACTGAAATCTTTTATCACAGTTTCGGAAGTAATTACTTATTTAATCATATCATCAATAAGGAAGTAATTTGCGTTTCAAATCGAAACCCGAATTATTCATGATTCAGCGACGGTTCATTCTTTAAGACTAAAATTCACACAATCAGGTGTAATTCAATAATGTAAGAAGATCTATTGAATCTAATCAAGTTAGTAATAGATCAATTCCTCAAGATCATTTTTACGCTTATTTCAAACAGGTATCGGAGATATTTTTCAACAAACATTATTTAAATGAGTTAATATGCCAGCAGGCATTCTATTGCAAAATCAAACTAAAGTGCATGCCAATGAATTCATACCATTTTATCGAAGAATCCTTATCCATCATTTATATGTGTCACTCTGCGCTTTTATAATGCAGAATATTCTCATCCGATGAAGTGAATATAGGAAGCAGGACCTAGGATTTATTAACCGATGAAGAAGCACAGAATATTGAATATCATTTCGCTGTCTGCGAACCTTCATCATCAATTTCCATCTCCGTTCGTCATCACATATTTGTCTGACATCTTTTATTATGATTGTACTCATGCCCTTCTCAGAGAAAATGTCAACATATTTGTTGAATTATTTTGTGTGTCTAGGAGCTGGGAACTAGGAGCTCCGATTAATAAAAATAAATATCAGTGGAATTTCTCCATATCTTGTCCACCACGTTTCCTTCCTCTCTTTTTTTGTCTTAACGCGCCAAAAATATTTAGAATTTGATATCAAATAATACATACATGGGTTCTCTCATTTTAAGGAGAAAAATATATTTTATCAATCAAAAATGTTTTCTAATAATCATAGCTAAAAGTTTAGAGAAGTACGAGTTAAATTATTTGAAAAAATTGCTTTTTTCATATGAAAATATTGTTTTATAGTAATATTTTCTCAAAATTACCACAATTCCCGGAGTGCAGTTACCAAATATCCGAAATATTTATAAAAAACAAAGCCTAAGACAGAAAGTTTGTATTTTAAAATCGAAGAAACAAGTTTACTTAGTTTAGTTTTATTATCGACCTTTTTTGAAGCTACAGCAGGATTATTTTGGATGGAATTCGTATTGCACAATATTGACGATACAAATGCTAAATTTCGAAATGATACTCTACACAGAACAGGCTCTATAGATTTCTCATTCTAATATAGTGGCATATTGATAATCTGTATGCAGAGGTCTGTATGCAGAGGTCTATAATCTACGAGACATTTAATTAACACTGATTGAGACCAACAATGTGCGAAAGCCAATGTCTCAGTAATGGGTAAAAATACTACGGTGTTGTTCAATATAATGGCAGTGGAGAATGTGTACATAATAAAAATTTTCCTGTATGTCTTGCGTTTGTCTTTCCTCTATCATTGGTAAAGCATATAACGACAGCCAACTATAAGCATACCTCTTACCAATTCCACCAAAGAAGCGTGATTTGAGTCCCGAAAATTAGATGTCTGTTTTGTAACCCCGTTCAGAACAAGTATCCGAATTAATCCAGCTATCCATTCATGTAAACGAGAAGAGCCTCTGTAACATAAAGAGTAGTGGGCACAAATTATTGGGGAAAACTCGTCGGAAAGGGATTCTCTTTTGTAATAGAGAGATCAAAATTGCTTTAAGATATGTCACTGAAAATTATTTTCATATAATCTGCTTTTGAAACGCTACCACTGAAATGAAACTCAACCAACTGAGTTTCATTTGTCCCTCCCGGTGAATGCGCATGTAATAAAAATATTTCTAGCTCTCTGTGTTTGCCTTTCCTCAGTTCTTGTTAAAATATACTCCAACTAACCAACCATACTCAAATTCCTCAGACAGTATAATTGACGCATAATGTAATTCTACAAACTGAATGTCTGTAAATTTGCAGAACTATTCACAAAAAATATTCAAATTAATTAAACTATCTGTTCATGGAAGCGAGGAGAAAAACCTCTGAGCATGTAAGTAGTAGGTACAAAATAATGAGAAAAATCATTCTCTTTGATAAGAGAGAGATCAATGTTCGTTAAGATATATAGCTAAAAGAAATTCTCGTATTATCTACATTTTCTCCACGACCTCTGAAATGAAACTCCACCAACTCCCAAGAATCCCTCCCCCAAGACCAGGTGAAAGCATATGTAATAAAAATCTTTCTGACTGTCTGTGTTTGTCTTTCTTCAGTCGCTGTTAAAGTATCCGAGCAGTTCGGAGCACTTTTCAAAAATATATAATATAGAAATACCATAATACATATTTTTAGATTTGAATTCGTTGAAGATTAAGAATATTTTTTGGGCATAAATTCTTATGATTTTATGAAAATCATAAATCTTCATTTCTTTAATTGAAAATTTTCAAAAAACTCAAACGTGCTACAGTTGTACTAATTTGAATAAACTAATAAACTAATTTTTGTACTAATTTAAATAAAACTTATTCCAAAAAATGTGCATACATTAGAATAGAGGATGAGCTAGGATTTTAAAATTATATCAATAAATAAAGTTTTTAGAGCAAGTTGGACAATTATAATAAGTTTTTCAATAAATTTCTGATGTCACTTTTCAGATGAAAGGCAATATTTAAAAAGAAATACAAATGCAATGTGAATTATTCTAGTATATTCCCTAGAAAATTTTTTAAAGAAATTATTCATAGAATTTTTAACGAATCTATTGGTAATATACTGAGCTATCATATTTGATATGAGTAAGTTATGCTTCAAATCTAATTTTGAAAAAATGCATCTTTAGAGTAATTTTAACTTTTTTTCAAATAATAAGCTGAAAACCTTAATAATCACCACAATTATAGCTTATGCCCTCACCTTATTACCCTGCCATATAAATTTTCATTTTTTTAATCATATACCAGCATATATACCAATGGTGTTTAAAATGTCAAATAATGCTTTTATGCTTTTATTAAACTGTATTACAGCCATGAGTACTCCAAATACTGTGTTTGGGAAACATGAATTTCTATTAGAATGAACTTCTACAGAATGCAGTTTAAGCCTTTGTTAGCATATTGAATTTAAAGAATATTATTTTGTTTTTCACTATTAGAAGCATCAATTGTTTCTTATTCATTTTTCAATTTTGATTCCGTCGCATAGGAATAACTGCGAGCATTAGCCAACTTGCAGTTTAAAACACGATTCGAATGTCTATTTCCCAAGACCTGATATCTAGATTAAACAATTTTTATTATTACTCATTATTATAAATTCCAAGATAAATATATTTCGTACACTCAATTAAATTGTAGTTGTTACCTCAAAAATTAAATTGGAAGCATAGGGAACGGAATAATATTATCAAGTTGTGTGAAGTAATTAATTGTTCCCACATGCTTAAATTATATATTTAAACTCGAGATAATTTCCGGACAACTAACAAAAAATATTTTTCCATGAAATTTCCATAAATATCTTTATTTCTAATTTATTTATAAACAAAACATATATGCTTTCTAAAGGTAAATAAATATGAAATCTAATAAAACAGAAATAATAAATTGTGTCTTTTGGCCGAAAATGGGCTTTTGAATGTGCTCTGATAACTTAAGTCGTATACCAATTAATTAACCACACGGAAATCTCTAAACCGAATCCCTAAGTGAAACGTGGTTTAATTCTCCAAAATGGATGTCTGCAGTTTTTCAGCGCTATTCACAAAAAATATTCATATTTTTTCAGCTATCCGTTCATGCAAAAGAGAAGAAAACATCGGAGTGGTGGGCAATAAGTGAAGGTGAAGTTAATCGAAAAAGAATTCTCTTTTATAACAAGAGAGTTAAATATTTCATTTTGATATTATATCAAAAAGGAAATTTTCATATCATTTTTATTTTGTATAGACCAGAAAAACGAAACTCATCTAATAGTATTCGAAAAAAAGTCCGCATATTTCATCGAATTATTCTTTCTCTCATTAAATATTCTTTGCATATACATAAAGCAAATATATATATAAAGTCTGTACACGCTTTAAGTTAATTTAAAATCGATATTTTAGAAGCATGTGCTTTGTAGCACTCTACTGATTCATGGCAAATTAAGTTTTGATTTTATTTTTTCATCATTGAGTCGAAGTCTTTCAGAACTGCAAGTTTCGTTCCGGCACTAAATAGTAAAAGAAGTAGGATTTATTTTTTCTGGAATGCGTTCTACATTTTAGATTTTTTAAAAAAACCAGTTCATTGAAGCAGTATTCACATGCAAATATATTTCTGAAATACTGCAAAGCAGCACTCTTGCATTTCTCGAAAAGAATTTTACAGTAATTTACAGTATTTGAACTGCGAAGTAAATCAACCATAATTTTCTTTACATCTAAGTTAAGTAAAGCAAGAAGTTTATATGTACAGTCGCGGAAAAAAAAGAACCACCCAGCATTATTCTGCCATCGTTCATCGGAAATTAAAACAAAATGTACCAAATTTCAGGAAATAATGTCTACTAAACGATTCCATATCTAAAAATTTCATAAGGGGTTCTACATGTTTATAATTTCATTAACTTCAAAATTTCCAATAGCAACACCCATTGTTGATGACATAAATAAATTTCTCATCAAAAAATACCCCAAGATATCAATTTTGGTTAATTGACCATTAAAAGATCGGAATATATTCGACATTTTGTGTTCAAGATATAAAAGGGGCCGTCTCTATATATAGATAGTGAAGCTCTCTGCTTGTGTTTAAATATCAGAGGTAGAATTTTAACTTATTTCGCTTTTTAAACGTCATCTTAAAAGTTACAAAGTAATTTCTACAATTGATAAATGCTAGATGCATTACATAATTCTGCAAAAATGAAATTTTCTCCAAAAAATATGATTTTGATGCATATGTATTCCATTACTAAATGAAAGAATGATGTTACCCTTTTCAAATATATGGACGCCTCCCTAAGTGCATCGTTCTACAGAGAAAATAGAAAAATTATTGTAACTATGAAACTACTTTTTTGAATTAGCTGAAATTTTGCATGAGTTTATTAAATAGCCTTCTGCATCGATTACTGTTAAAATTTGGGAGTGTTGCCACTCAAAAATTTTTAAATATCAAATTTAATAAAAATATTTCTTGCATTCAAAATTATTTTTAAATCAAAAGTATAGTTTCAGAATGTGTATACTACTTAATACTGTTACATCGGAAAAGTTCTAGGTCAATAACTATATTATATTTCACAATATAAAAAAAATTCAAAATTTTAATTTAACCTTAGAGACTCAAAATTTTATTTGCTTATAATTTCGAAACAAATAAAGTTTGAATGATAAAATTTTGAATCCGGCATAAATTTTGAATCCCGGAAATCCATTGAGAAAAATGGGTGTTCCCTTTGGAAATTTGGGAGTTAGTGCAATTATAAATATGTAGACGACACCTTATGAAATTTTTATATATGAAATCGTTTAGTAGACGTTATTTCCTGATATTTGTTACCTTATGTTTAAAATTCCGATGAAAAATAGCAGGATAATGCCGGTGGTTCGTTTTATTTTTCCGCGACTGTACATTGCGAAATAGGATAAGGTCAAAGAAAAATTTATCTTTCTAGAGGCAAATTTAAAAGAAATCAACCTTTCAAAGCAATTCTATAAAAATCAAAATAAAAATGTTTTTACAAGCACGTTTTGATTAATGTACTTAATAGTAAAAAAATAATTTTATATGGAAAATCTGAAAGCAATAAAAAAATAACTAAAAGCATGAGGCACTGATATAAATACCTTAAATAAATTGGAACTTTCAACACCTTCATAATTCATTTCAATGTTGAATGAACGGCTAAGAAATTTCCTAATTTTGATATTAGTTGTGGTTTAGTCTCCTTGTCGTATTTTTTTCGTTCCTCACGCCCTTTCAGGTATTGCTTGGAAGTTCAGATTTTAAATTAATTTTATATTTTAGTACCTTAATCAAAGTATGCCTTTTAAAAACCTTTGCATTTTTATTATTTTCTAATTATTAGTCTTTAATTTATTTCATAATTCATTATTATAATTATTATGGAAATTTCTAATAATTTTTTGTCAAATTCTTTGCCAGATGGCGCCATACGTATTGAATCATAATTAAATAGAATTAAACGATTTATTGATGACTATTTTCTGAAAATGTTAAAACATTGTATTTTCATTGAGAGTGCGAAACTATACAGATTTCACGACTCCTGCCCATCCGGAAACAATGTAAAATCGATTACCAAATTCTGTTTTTACAAACGTGAAACAAGTCTACTTGAATAAAAGGGTGTGAAAATGACGACATTGACAAGACTAATTTGTTCTTATGTTAAAACTCAAATCAATACTTTAAACAATTTGTAAGAATTTCCTTAATGGAAACTAGAAATAATAATGCTTTTTAGAAGTTTCATTTAGGTTATTTTCTTTTATTCAAGAGTTGTTAATTTTTTATATCTTATAATTCTATATTTCACGTCAGCTTTCAAAAATAGTTTTTATTATAAAATTTATTTCCGTGCTAAGCAATGATGAAAGATGAATGTGTCGTTAGAGAATGTTATATTTTTATTACACTCTTGAAATACCGTAATAAATCTTTAATACACATGATAATGTGTTGAACTTACAGAATATACTCTTTGAGACTAGAATTTCGTACTTATATATTTTCCAAACTTCTTATTTATTCTGCTGACTTATATAATAATAGACAGTGGAAGCACAGCTAAGAGTTTTTCGAAATTTAACGAGAATGGTAGGAAATGAAAAAAGTATAAACGCCTGATAAAATATTAGATAAAAATACAGGGATTACAAAAGTAAAGCCAAATATATATATTTTTTATCACAATGAGATCTTCTGCGCTTGATATATTAATCACGAAAACTTATCATAGAGATATGCAAATATTCTAAGGTATATTCTTTATTGCTCAGCATACATAATTCAGTTTACCAACCCTCTCTCGTACGTATTTTAAAACATGTAATTCCCTGTATTCTGTATAACCTAGTAGAAAATCTTTATTTAACATGTTACATTTTTCAGTGTGAAATAAGAAGGAGAAGGAATTAAACCTTATAGCTTATTTAGCGATGCAAAAACAACTTATCCATAATCATCATCAGCTTAATTACTGCCAATTTCTTTTTTCAGAAGATTATGAATCTTTTCGGGAACCGTGACAAATTATCCGTGCGATAAGAAATTATTATAAGAAATCTCGAGTTTGTTTCCTCATTATATGAAACAGGTCATGTGACGAAATTTATCATTATCGAAAAAGGGGTTCCTTCAGACGAATTCAACAATTCCAATATTGCTGCGGCATGCACATTTTGGTTGTCACGGGTTTAAATTTTACTTTTATTTTTGAAGTTCGAAAAAAAATGTATATAGGTGATTTAAATTCCGAAAACCATTAGCAGGTTGCACAAAACACAATTGCAGGAAAAACTTGGTCCATAAACAAGAACATCAGAAGGCTATTGTATAAAACTGTCATAGAAAGAACACTATGCCATGGAGCAGCTGCTTGGGGACATAATATGACATCCCGACTCGAAAAAAAGCTGGACTCCATTCCCCGTCTGTTTCTTCTATATATTACTGGCGCTTATAGGAAACGAAATCGCTGCTATCCAAGTGGTTACCGGTCTTCAACCTCTCCACCTTGATATCCAACAAGAAGCAACTTATGCCCGAGTTCCTCGAGCAAGTAAAGTCTCAGGAGCTAAGGCTACTGATGGATCTACAACAGACGAAGGCACTGGTAGCGCATATTGCATTCTCGAGAACTATGGAATAATAGCGTCATGGCAAGGTAAACTTAATCACAATAATTCGATTTTTCAAGCTGAAATCCTTGCAATTAAATGGCAATTTAAGCAGCTTCATACCTTTAAAGTCCAATCAAATTTTGGACAGATAGTTTGTCTAGTTTGATAGCCATACTTAATCCTAAATCCCACCATAGTTTGGCCCGAAAGATTAAAACCCTTTTGCTTTCCCATAAACACATTCATCTGAGACGGTTCAAAGCCCACGTCGGTCATCTAGACAATGAATTCGCAGACCAAATAGCCGAAGAAGCCATCACAAAAGGCGACCCTTTCTTTCTCCCTAAGCCACTTTTCTACTTGAAATCTGAGATAAGGTTTCTTCTTTAAGCATCTGGCAAGATAAATGGGATAAAGGTGGACAAACTGGCCGCAGTACATACGAAATAGTGTCTAGGGTCTCAAACAAGCCAGTAGGATGGAATAGAGAAGAGCTAATGTTTATAACAGGACACGGGCCCTTTCCTTCATACCTTCATCGCTTTATTCTTCGAACACATGATAACTGCTCGTGTGGAGAAAAAGGAGATCCAACGAAATATGCCACAAAATATCCATTAACCCTTTCTGGCATTTCCAAACTCCTACAGTGCAAAATTGATTCAAGTGGTTAAAAAACATTCTCACGAATAACTTGTCAAGAACTCGACTTCGACTCCTAATATGCTTCATGTGTGATAAGAACTATCTCATTGTAGAGGAACATCTTTGAGCGCACATCCACCCAGACTGGCACACAATTCTGGCAGCTTCTGATTCTTCTATGTTTCTGTTATTATGCATTTTTTTCATATTGTTTTGTTTTCCGTGCTGTTCTTATGCTTATTCTCGTCCAGGGTATGTTTCTTTTTTTTCATTTTTATTTGCTATTGTCCCTGTTATATGTTTTTTTTAAAAAAATAAAATTCACCTCCATCCATCCAAACCGGAAAGAAGCCAAATGGCTCTATACACGTGGATGCAGGTGGTGTAATGTAATGCAATGTAATGT
Organism: Araneus ventricosus; assembly: GCA_013235015.1. Taxonomy (NCBI): domain Eukaryota; kingdom Metazoa; phylum Arthropoda; class Arachnida; order Araneae; family Araneidae; genus Araneus; species Araneus ventricosus. The sequence continues at coordinate 28,245 of BGPR01003659.1, forward strand.
TGAAAGCACAAAAACAACCTATTATTTAAGACTACTTAAAACATGTAAAAAATTAATTACTGCATTGTTTATGTTCTTCGTTAATTTCTAACATTAGAGGTCAAAATTTATTTGAAAATAATCATAATCACTTTGTTACCATTGCAGAAAAGTTTTAGGTAAAATGGCTAATTATTTAATTTGACGTTTTATTTGTATAGATTGAATATTGCAATCGAGTTTGCACTCACTTCCATATGTATCACAATTTTGAAATTCTGTACACTTATATATTCTCCATGAAAAAGCACTATTTAAATATTTTCTGAACTTAATTATCAGTTAAACTAAGGATTTAATTAAATTTTAATTTTGATTCCGCACTTGTTGCGCCAATTGATAGTGAGTTTAAGAAATATGATTAGTCATTAAAATATTCAGAGCAATGAATAATAAATTTAAGTCTAAAATTTGAAAATAATTAAAATAAAAAACTTTCTACTTTTTTGCACATTAATAAAAATATGTTCTTAAAAATTGTTTTTTATATTATTAAATTCATTTTTCTTCGAAGTCAGTTTGATAATTGACTACGCTCACAAATATCAAGAATCAATGTTAATCAATTACTTTTGTAAATGTGCATCTTTAAAGAACAGATGTCATATTTTGCTGAAAGGTATTATTTGAATAAGCTAAGTCAACGCTACTGAGATCTCATTTTTATTTTCCTTCAAATCCATATGTTGCATTAATTCATTAAGAATTCACAAGATCTTTATTTTCTTTGTTAAGAAAACATTACCTTTGTGTAAGCCAATATAAAACGTGTGAAAAATGAATTATTGCATTGCCAATGCTCTTCGTTAATTAGAAACTTAATGTCCACTGCCATTTTCTTTAAGAATAAAAAAATAATCAGTCAGAGGTAATCAAAATCAATTTTCCACTGCTTCAGAAATGTTTTAGATAAAATGGCTTTATTTTTTCTTTAGATATTTGAGCATGCTCACAAGTATCCAGAATCCAAGTTAATTTAATCTACTGCTTTTGCAACTGTATATACCAAATAACTGCTTCCTTATTTTGCTGGAAGGTATAAATTTAATAAGCCAAGCTAAAGCTACTGTGAATTCGTTTTTATTTTTCTCCAAATCCGTATGTTGCACTAATTCATTAAGAATTCACGACATCTTTATTTGCTGAAAAAACATAAAACTACAGCAATTGTTTTAGGAAACAACGTCCATTTCCTTCCAAGAAACCACCTCCTCCCTTTCTCCCTCCACTTTTGAGCGAGTTATTAATGAGAAATGAGTCAAAAGTCAAGTTCGGAAGTCAAATGATAATTTGGGAACTGTGCTTTATTTAATTTGTCCCCGTTGACTGTGCACCGGATCAGCAAGAGGATCCTCATTTGAATGGAAATTGAGTTAGACAGGGAGCGCCGGAGTTTCTTTTATTTTTCTGGTACCCTCACAATATGGGAAAAAGAAAAACAAATAAGCTGTGTCTTACGGAGTTACAGAAGTGATTTCACCATTGTTATTTCCTACAGGGAACTTGAGGTGAAATGTAATTTCATGTGAAAGGTCAACTTGTTGCCGATTTTTCTGTGTAGACAGTGCTTTTCAGCTGTGGTTTCTGAAATTGGGTTCGGCAAAGCTTTAAGAGTATGAGAATTCAAGACGTATTTTCAGGGATGGTTTGTGCTGTGTCATGTAAAGGTTTAATTAATGATTTTTTGAGAAAGTGATATTATCTCTGAAGCTTTACATGGAACTGCTTCCTTTTATAGCGCACTCATTTAAGAAACTTACTTGATATACCATTTAAAGCAATAATACATTTTTCAGTTATTAACTCATTTAGATAGCATCTTTGAATATGATAGTAAGGTTATTTATTCATCGAAGACGTTCAAATGACAGTCAGTATCACTAAGCATTACTGTACAACGGCAGTTCTTCTGTTTCTCTTTATTGTTCATTTTATGTAAGAATAAAGCTTAAAAACAGTCAACTAGAAAAAGTAGAAGAAATTTAAAAAATAATAAATTACTTTAAACAAAAACAACAAAAAATTTAAACAATAAAATTTAGATAATAAAATTTAAACAGTGTTTAAGTCGCGCGCAATTGCAGCTGCATACAAAAACAAAGAACATTGGAAATCAATATCATTCAAAAAAGCTAAAAAACAAAGATAAACTCAGAGGGATTCGAATGAAACAAACAAGAAATCCATTCTAGTCCATTTTTCAAGGGCTAAGTACTTTAATCGAAATGGATTCAAAATAATTGGGATTTTTTTCTGTAAGAAGCTTGCATTACGCCAAATATAACTTCTCTTAGCTCGAAATTTCCCAACAAAAGACAAAGGAGACCTGTACATCTAAAAAGCATTATTTTAAAAGAAAGAGTAAAACCTAACACAAACATAAATACGCTAATAAGAATGATTTAAAAATATTAGCCATCAACCCCATGCCCAGAATAGAGAAAAAAGAGAAAAAAATGATCTCACGCTATCACAATCCCATGATAACTTTCTGTTTTTTTTAGCAATTTTTTTAAAAAAACTCCAGAACCATGGAGCCATCTATATTCGAAAAGACAAAACAGAAGGAGGAAAACAGGAATTTTAGGAAATGGAACTATTTAGACATACAAATAAAAAATAATGTAGGAATAATGCATAATGATCAAGAAAATATTGTATTATACATTTGTGCAGTAATTAAAATGAATTAATTCGTAGAAGTATTTGATTAATATGGTAATCTTTAAGCTTCGAAATCCTTCTGTTACTGCTCGTAATACTCTCGGAAAGTGTTTTACCACATCAGGAAAATACTCAGACTCGTGTTCATTAATTAACGTCACATGCAGATTGTTTCGCTTACGAATGGAAATGGCAACAAGATGCTAACATAACGTTGCATGTTAACACACACAGCATTAATGAATAATGAATTCATCCTGTTGTAAAAATCACCGAACTCTAGACACGTGTTATATATATAGAGTGACCATTTATATTTTCCCCTCAAAACGGGACACTTTTGAATTTTTAAGTAATATTATGTAAATTCAAGACAACACATATTTCTTCGGTTTTTATTTATTGATGAAAAGAACAGGAATAAACACGTGAAAATAAATAATTCAAGTGATCTTGAATTTCTCTCTCTGAAGAAAACAGTTTTTCTTCAGAATATTTGATGTTGATTTAAGAAAAGATTGAAATTCTTGGTCGGATTTCTTAAAATTTACTTTGGTAATTAACGTTGCTTTATAAACCACGACCTGCAACTGTATTTTCTAGCTCGTCCACAACTTATTCATAAGAATAAAGAACTTTTCTATGGGTAAATTAGTGCCGGGCGGACATAGAATATATTCAATAACTATACGAAAGTTCGTATGATTTAAATTATTAGCTTGGAGGTGTTTGAACAGTTCCACCCAAAGACATTCACTCAAAATATCCCCAGTGTTTCATTCTGTCGCCTCATATGATGTAATGAAGTTCGAACTAAGTGCGAAATAGGAGGTTTCTAACCAACTTACATATGTGTGATATGTATAGCGCATGCTCAGTCATCGCCAGGCTTTTGATTTTTTGTGCCTCCTTGTATGAAATTGTTATCGTGGTTTGCTCTCTTTCTGAAAATGGGTATTTGGGCGTCCCGAAGCTGTGCTTGGGAACAACGGGACAGGCTACCAGAAAAACGGGACGTATGGTCAGATTAATTATATAACATTATTTATAATAATATTTGTATTTTTTTCAGTCCTTCTAATCGCATTATCCCAATAACTCCCAGTGTTCTATTTATAGGACAGTTACATTTCACATATGTGACTAAATCGAATGCATTCCATTGTTTCTTTTTTGCTTTGTTTCCAAAATCAAGGTATTTCCAAATCGCAAAAAATCTTCAGCGTGGATATAACGACAGTTAGTCAGATTTTGAGTCAAAATGTCATCATTTTGAAATTTTTTGGTTTTTTCTTTGATTCATTTTTGAGGAAATGCTAGAAATTAGAAAGTAATCTCACTTTTTTGATATTTTGCCATGGTTTAAAAATCTTTAATATTTCTGTAAATAACTTATAAAATGATTTTCTACCTACTGTTTCATATTTTTTCTAAAAAATAATAAAAAAATTCTAGGAATTTAATTTTGCTTCAAAGTTATATTAATCTTGGTGTTTTAATCATAATTTAATAGAAATTTATTGAAGTCTATGCTTTAATCCTTAACGGCGCACTACCCTTTAAAACTTGAATTCAGACAAAAAGTTTGTAGACAGTCTATTTAGGCCTAAAGGAGTACGCAGGTAAAATTTCGTAAAGAATGCACTTACGGTTTTGATTCTGTGGGTGTTCCATGAGGGGGAACAAGGTGCCACTAGAATTCTGAAAAGTGCGACTAGGCGCAGTGAATGCAGTGAAGCGAGAAAATGTCTTGGAACATCGCTATTGGTGCTTTTTCGGGTAATTTTCACAATTGTTCATTTGGCCCTTTTATAGATGCAAAATCGGACACTGCCTTTTGCAGCCTCTGTTTAGAATTCTAGGTAGGAACTTGGGACTGAGTAGAGGGGCTTAAATAACGCATCACAGCTGAAGATTATGTATCGACTGTATGGGGTTACCGTCTATGTTTGAAAAGGAAAGATAAAAGTGAATGGTAAACCTATTTTTCTCCATTTATAGTTGAATTTAATGGTTTGAGAAGCGAGTCAAGTGGGTGTTCCATGAAATAGAACACTGAGTCACAAAAGGTTAAATTAATTTGGACCTTAACGTTATTCAAGGTAATAAGTTTCACAATAAATAAAGCTTATATAATAGCCCAGAATATAGTCAAGAGATACGCCATAGTTACAGAAATTATCTGAATGTTTCAATTGTTTCTTAGAAATCAAAACAAATCGATGTAAAATACTAACCTCTACATTTTGATAAAAGGGGAAAGTACTCTTGTTCTGTAAACAACAAATTAATAAACAGTACGAATGGTAATTAGAGTTAAGATATGTTTACAGTTTCCTAAAGAACAAAGCACTAGACAGTTCGAAGGGTAAATAAAATTAAGAAATGATCAAAGTTTCTCTAAAGAGAAAAACACTAATCAGTATGGAGAACAATTAAATATAAGTAATGAATAAGGGTATAAATATAAGTAAGTACTACGGAACAATGTACTAAACAGTACAAAGGATAATTAAAGATAAGTAAAGAGCAAAGTGCTTTTCTTTCTATACATTTGAATAAAGAACGGAGTGTTTTACTGGAATATAATTTTAACAACTTATCCAATATTAATAAAAAAAATTATCAAATAATTTATTTTTAATATTTAATTCCAAACAGAAATAAATTTCATATTCTACTTGCAAATTATTTATTCTTTTTAAAAATACTTGAAATTTTATTATTTAAGTAAAGTAGGAGCAATGTATTCAGAAATAAACTTTATTGAAAACCTGTCCAAATCTCACGAACATATGGCATGTCTTATTGACCAGAAATTTCTATAGGATGAAATCATTTAATTATTTTATTTTTAGTTTATAATGCATATTTCAAAATATCCATTTAAACTCTTGAAAAATACCTTAAAATTGCTTTATAATATAATTATAAATATGATACTAATTATTTCTAGTAACCAGTCTTCTCTAACATTGCAAATAATACATTTATTCCCTGAATAAGTTAGCAACTACAGTTCAGAAGTCTGTTATTTTTATTTTTGCTATTTTGTGCGGTCTTAGTGATGTGGATACTTATTGACTATTGATCTCTTAACTGATAAAATACCAGAAATAAAGAGTTCCGTCAATAACTAGTTAAATTTGCATAGTTATTCATATACATGCAATATATACGCATAGTTATTCATATACATATAGGCGCTTAAATTTTTGGCATCACTTTTACTAAGACAAGCAAATATTCTTATATTTCTTCACCCTTTGGTTTAAAAATTCATTTAAAGGATATAAATCTTTCTTTTTTATATTTTACTGGTTTTGTTTCTTTTAATTTTTCCCTTTTCCACAAAGTTTCCTTTGTATAAAATAACGCGATTTGTCGAGTCTTCTCATTATCATCTTAAATCTACAAAGCTATTTTTGTTGAGAAAAATCCATCTTTTGGATGTGCTTTTACCTTTCCTTTAATTTTAATTCCTTATATTAGTTTGGGGGCTTTGCAATTTTTTAGATATTCCATAAATATTTCTTTAGCACTGAATTTTTGGACAGTGCAATTTGTGAATTTTGTTCATTTTTTCCTTCAGTAAAATAAATTTAACTTAAAATTAGGAGTTTCTTATCAAAATTGTACATATCCATTTTAGAAAGTTAGGTTTTAGAGGTAGATATATTTATTTTTTTCCAAAAAATTAAGATCTTTAGGTGGCTTTACAAAAAAGGAAAAATTAAATTTTGAGACAAAAGGAGACTGTTCTCTTGCGTAGTTGGGCACTAAATTAGAAAAGTGTAAGAAAACGCATTTCAGAAAAAGTGAGTATGTTCACTTATGATAAAAATCTCCTCAATTATTATAATTGATTATTTAGGTTAAATGGAAGTTTTATGAATGTCTATCTTTTCCTGTATATATTTTATTAGAGTAAAATTGTTGATTTGAGTATGATCATACTCAATTTTATTGATACATTTTTTATTTTTATCTTTTATATTTTTATTCTTGTATATAAAGTACTTGAAACTTATTATAAAGCACAAAATTCATTTTCTAATAGTTTTCTTTATGTTACAAAGCTCCAAATTAGATATTAACTCCATTTCTTTAAAAGGCTGATTGAATGAATGTCTGTCTGAAGCTAATCGGATAATATTTTTCTTGCATGTACTATTCACAGATATAAACTATTAGTTTTAAATTAATTAAACTGTGTGCAGTTTTAAAATCTTCTTTGTAGTGAAACCCAACATTAAAAACGTGGTTTGCCTCTTTCGTATATTTGTTTTGCATTACATGTGTAATAAAATAAATGCAGCATCCCATTTAGCGTTATTCTAATATCGTAACTAACTGACTTCTATTGTAATGATTAATACGCTAAAAATGAGATTCAAAAATTATGCGATTTTTTCCACATCATTTTTTTTAATTTAAATGTTTTAATTTTCATAAAAATGTAGTGTAAAGCTGAGAAAAGTTTCTTTTACTTAACTGAATTTGGAGTTTCTAAAACCTTTTTTTCCCAAACAGAAAAGCATTTTCGAGAACCTATTTATGCATGTTATTTTTTATCTATCTACTTGTTATTATTGTTACTATTTTGTAATTATTTCCACAATAAGCCTCAGTTCTTATTGGCTAACAAAATTCTAGTAAGCTTTTAAATACTATGAACTTATTTAAACGGAAGCACAATAAAGTGTGAAATCTATTAAATTAATGTTTGAAGTTTTAAAAAATTATTTCTTCTAAAATGACAATATTCCCTTGAGAAATATTACACATAGCGTAGAATACGTTGGAAAACTTTATTTTTTCTATGTACTAAACTGTCAATTTCTTCACAAGTTTTGTCTTGTTTTTATAACAAGAAATTGTTATTGTAGCTAGTTCATCCTCTTGCATCATTTAAGCAAATAATAATATAACATATAAATTCTATGACAAAAGAAAAAAGTAAGGAAACTTTAAATTAATCTCTAATGCGATTTTAGAATTGTTTTCTATGCTTCTTAATTTTTCAGCGTCAGTTAGTTGGTACAGTTGGCATACTGAAAATAAGTAACTTTCTACTAATTTAATTACTTATAAAGAGGATTCTACATGAAAAAATATCCTGGGATTCCACAAGTAAGAGAAAAAAACTCTAGAAATGTAGGAAAAATTATAATCAATTATTAGCTATGCTAGTTCTGATAACGGAACGATAGAGGATTTTCATGTTTATTTTTCTTCATTTCACTTTAGACAATATTTAATGATTTATTAGTAAGACTGACTTGCCGTTTTATTACCAGAGCTATAAATAAGGTGTTAACACGTTACCATTACATGACTGCTGTAGCCATCCAATTTGCAATAGAAAGTTTGTGCAAGAACTAACAGTGTGTTCCAACGTGTTAATGATGGTTTCTGAGTCTTCGACTCATTCTTCTAACTCCCGCAACACTGTATGATTGAGAACTTAGAAATGCTTCAGTTATTTAAAGTTTTACATGTAGTGCACAGAATCTAGATTTGTGACTTAAAATTTTTAATAGCAGATGAGACAGATATTCCAGACTTTAGGAGCTCAAAAAGAAATTGCCATAAAACTATCCATTACATTTTTGGGTTTGACATTTAGTTTTTACACAAATTGCATCAAAATATTTTTGTCAATCATGAAAACATTTACAACTCGAAATATAGATGCATAAACTTGTTTTCCTTTTATATCAGTGAACTCAAAATAGTTTAAATAAATAGTTTCAGTAAACAATGATATCTTGCCAGTCAATGGACTCAATCACCACTATCAAACCATGGTGTCGAATTCTGAAAATCCTCTGTCTTAAATTTGATGATATATATGGATGCAAAAATTTTAAATTGCACTTTACTATTACGTTTAGATGAAAATTTATTGAAATACTATATTCATTCACTAAGGGGCTCTACCTATGCTCGCTAAAGCTAGTTAACACACCAGAAGGATTGCGCAACAATTCTACCAAGTTTACTATGCAAACCCTGCTTGATTCGCTCGCTACAATGAGATCAGTGAGCATACTAGAAAAAAAAATTATGGTTGAGCTTTATAGATTTTCATCCGATGCTTTAACTTAAATCAGCACAGAATAAATTTTTAGTCTTGAAGAGCGCCTTTTTCTTGATTTTGTAAGCATTTAGAAGACGAATTGAACATTGAAATATAACAAACAGAAAATTATGAAAGTGAAAAAGAACAATGTTAAATAAGTTTCAAGATATTTAAAAAGAATCCTGAAAAGCAAATTGGTAAGACTTAAGAGCGCGGTGCAGTTTCGTTGCTAAGTTCGCCATATAATCGCGCCAAACATTGAAAAGTTCTCCAAAAGTAAAAATGTTTCCTGCATATTTGGCAAATAATCGTCCCAAAGAAATTCAGTTTTGTCGGCCACACCGGATTTTTGAGTCTGGCCAGCCCGCTTAGCATGTCAAAACAAATTATTTCTCCTTCTTCGTGAACGCTTCTCGAAACTTTCTTTAATTAATACATTTGAAGGAAGGTTCGGAAAGTGAAATCACGTGATTCATCAATTGCTAGAGGTATTGCCAAATAGTTAAATAACGCGTTTTTTGGAACTGCAGAAGAGAAATATTGATATAGATAATTGCTGCAGAACTTGCGAGAATCACCGAGACTGGTGCTTCAAGCAGACTGATGCATCAGGATATAACTAAATAAAGCCAATATTATCTTTCTGAGCGTGTCTGGCAGCTCTACGACCAACAATCAAATGAATATGCATGAGAAATGATGGATAAAGTAGTCGAAGTTGAACAATATCCTCTAGGAAAAATAAACATAGACTTAGGAAGAAGATTGATCTAGTATAGCTCTACTTGACGCATCACTGTTCTTCGGGTCTCTGGTTATACCTTCATCTAGTGTTAAAGATACCTTCCAGTTCATTTATATTCATGAATGCGTCTTGCATATCAAGTTACAGGCTTCATATACAGTATAATTTTTCGATTTTCTAGTTAATGATTAAAAAATAATGCATTTCTTAATATTTAAAGTAAGAGAAAGCTAACGTGGCTGAGAAATAAAGAAAGTGAAAATGTTTCACTTAAGATATTTGTAATTTCAATGCTTCTGGAAAATTTGATATATGTTTATCTTTCAATCAATATTTTGAGAGACTTATCTAATTTTGAATAACCTTAAAGATTCGTACCATCTCAATAACCATATAGAAACCTATGTACCTTAATATTTAAATTATAATCTTTAAACATATGCTTCAATTTTAAATAACGTTTTAGTTTCATTAAATAACAACAAAATTTTCTTTCCAAAAAGTAAAAAGAGTATTTTTTAGAAATTTAGATTTTTTATAGATTTTTGTTATTTTCTTAAAACCTGTAATATCCTGAAATATATAGAAGTTTTACAATGTACTTACAATTGCGATATCTAAAAGCAATTTTGAAATATTCATAGTTCGCACGCATATCCATTGACAATTACCCTGGTCTAAACTGATTTTAATACAATTCTGGCTTGTACCAAGCATATAAAAATTGTAATTTGGTTTTACTCCAAATGCGGATTAGTTTCTTTGTTTATTCATAAAATACTATAAATCCATATACTTCAGTGAATGTGCATACAATTGGTTCACATTATTTGAAGAATAATATAGAACTAATATTGAAACAAATAAAAAGCAATCCATTTTACCCTTCTTATTTAAATTACGGATTCCAACATGATAACAGAACTTTTCTTAACACAGTCAGAATAGAAATATAGCTTCTGAATATCTATTCTCTCTAGATATTTTCCGAAACCAAAATGTAAAAATTCTCTAATAACATGTCTTCAAATTCAGAACCTTCGTAATTACTAGTATCATTAAAAAAAGCGGAGTTATTTGAATTACAGACCATCCTTACGTATAGCAATTCAAATAACCTTGCATCTTGAAAACGAAACTTTTTCTCCAAAGTCGTTATCACCCTTGGGATATGAGAAAATAGTTTGAATTTCAGAACTCTCCATTCTAAGACCGTCCCAATTATGAAACCCAGCAGGTGTTTGCTACACAGTAATGCTCCCGTATCTCAATAATCATCAAACTTCAATTTGAATTCAAATGGAAGCTACACTAACATGCAGTACACTGTTATTGTTTTGTCTTGCTGCATGTTAAACCTATATCCGACATCTCTGTGGGAAGTGTGTTATTTTTTGCTGTCAGATGCGGGGAAATTATTGCGTTTTTTGTTTCTTCTCTTTGGCTTTTTTTTGGCTTTTTATTTCTGAGACGCCATTGTGGTGGGCAGAGAACCATATTAAATTATTGAAAGAAATTCTTGTACTTCTTTGAAGCAAAATATCAAGCTCTTTACGTAAAAATGCGTTTATGTTCCAATTTTTTCCTTTAAACTTCAATTCGGGAATGTTTTTATTAATATAAAAAAATTTAGGTACAAATAAAATATCAATCTATAACTAAAAATTAATGATGAGTTTAATAGTTTCAATGATTCTGTCATGACAACTGAGTTTAACAATTCCATTTCAATAGTACATCTTAAATGATTGTTATTATTTTTTATTTTTGTTTTTATTGTGTTTTTTTTTTATTTCATATGTTATATTTTAATAAAAAAGGAGCCCTAGAAAACTCAAGAGCTATCGCAATTACACAGAACGAAATATTATAGCTGATTCGATAGTTTCGATGAAACCCATGTTATAGAATTCTCATTTTGAAAAAATCCATTTTGGGAATTTTGTTTGTCTGTGAACACGATAACTGAACGAAAAAAATGAAATAAATTTGGCACAAGGGCTTTACGTAGAAGTTGTGGATTTCTGCAAAATTTTGGACGAAATTCGTCGGCTGAAAGTCTGTATGCATTCACGATGCACTGAAGTCTGCATGTCTGCGCATGCAAGCACGATAACTCAGAAATGCAATGAGCAAGATGTAGGAATTATGGGATATTTTTTTACCACTAAAATTTTAGGTGCATCAAATTTTTTAAAAAATGACAAACTGGGCCTATAGATTTATCTATTCGTGTGTATGTGAAATCGAAAACTTAAAAGCTCAACGAGTTTAATGGATTAGACGGGATGAATTTTAGTATGGGTATTTTTTCCTTTAGCGCGGCACCAGTCGTCGCGAAGCTGGTGGCGCCAAAGTATTAGTGTCACTTGTTTCCAAGCTCTAAGTTGACATCTGTATTATACTTGGCGCGCCAAAGGAAACGTATCTTTATGTGAAAACTATTCCAAAATCGCGAATCTGTAGAAAATTTTGAACCCAGCAGGTCAAAGGAAATAGTTCTCAAATGCATACTCGACTCTTCTTATTATGCGACGGCACGAAACGCGCCGTATTGCGGAAGTATACCAGAAAGTCGAGGGAAGAACATTACCATTTATTTCGTACACACTTCTCTACTGCTCAGTCTATAACTTGTCATTTTTAATATACTGTATGTATATTAAAAGGTCCAATTAAATCATTTATAAATAAATGCTGATATCTAATTTCTCCAAGCGTCTGCTTGGCACACATGGCGACGCTAGCCTGAAGGAGTTCCCTATTTCTTGCCCACTCATTTTTGTAGATTTTACAAACCATGTACCTATAACAATATTGTTTTGGTCATTATGACAAGCTGAGTATTGAAATGCATTGCAATGCAAACAAACGCAAGTTAATACATAGATTCTTTTTATATTGCTCTTTTTTGACATTCAAATACTGATAAAAGAAAAACAAATTACGTTTTTACGATAGCTCCTACAGCTTCTGTTTGCACACAACTTATAAAAGCATTAAGTTTAATATCCCAATGTGATGCTGATAATAACTAATCAAAACTTCCACTCCTTTCTAAATGTTGTGATAGAATGTTATATAAAATAAATATCTATAAAATGTGACTTTAAATTTACATGGGTCTTTATAGGACTAAAGTGTTATTTTATATCGATTTTCTTATCCAAATTCAAAGTTAATTTCTTTAAACATCTCCTTATTTTAGGTAGGTAAATCATATTTCATTATATAAATAGCACTCTTTGAAAGCTTGGTTCCGAAATTTTTTACTTAAATAGGAAAGTTTCATTTGTTTGAAATATTTGTTTAATATATCAGAAACATTTAGTATTTTTCTTTTCATTCTTTTTTTTTTGTTGTTGTTGCTTTAATCCATATCTTGGACATCCAAAATTTGTACAGATTTTATCGTAGGAATTTTTTCAAAAAGATATGTCTTTTTGGAGAATAAATACATTAGGAGAAAATAAATCCAATAAATAATAGGCTAATTTTTAAAGTAAAAATAAATTGAACGAAATAAGATTGATGTTCAATAAAGCCTAAGATTTCAGCGTCTGCAAATCTATAACTAATTTCATTTTAGAACGCTTTGTGCTCCATGTGCCTTCAACTACGCTAAAATTCTTACAAGAAAGAATGATTGGTTTTTAGTATTTATGTTATCTTCAGGAGTGTCTACATTCTTAATTAGTACTTCGAATCAAATGCTTTCCTAATAAAATAATCATATACAAATAGTCTGCTGCTTTTAAGACAGGTTCGCTGTCTTTTATTTTTCCGTTATAATTTCGTTAGCACAAATTTATTTTCGATATTATCCTACTACTGTTTTTGGTGACTTCTAATACAGCATTTGGAAAACAACTTTGCTGCAGATGTTATTGATATTTATTAAATTAGACATGTTTTAAATCTAGTTCCATAATATAGCTCAATAAACACAAGATGTGATAAAGAATCTTCAGGGACACCCTTTTTTCATCCTAATTGAAAATGTCTCAGAAACATGTCTTTGGTAATAAAGACATGTTTTATGACGAATTAAGAGGAAAAGCGTAGGATTTCTGAGACACCGAGTTTTATTAGTTGTTTATTAAATCTAATTCCCAGACACTGTCATCACATTTTATCCGGGATTCTAGAATTTTTATTTGAAAACACACTCAATTAAAAACAAAAGATGGATGATAGGATATTAAAATTTATTGGCGCAAGCGGCAAAACGTATGGTGGATGTGCAAACACAAGGCAACATTTAAAAATAATCAAAATTCCAAAACATTTGCAAAACTGTGCTTGGGTAGGCTGGACCATTGCAAGTTTCCACTCCATCCACTCATGTTGATAAAAAATTGGTTTAAAAGAGGCGAAAAGGAAGTAATACACGATGAAACGATGAACTTAATTATATGAGAATGTATAAAGCCAGTTGACGGCAAGAAACTAAAGGCATTTGGGTGGGGATTTTCTCCTACTAATTCTTTGAGAGGTAAAACTGTCGAATTAAAAATAATTAGCGTTGAAAGTTAAAAACTAAACATTTCGTTAAAATCTGAAAAACTGAATAAGGCCTGGGGCATGGAGTGCAAATGAGTGCGGTTGCACCAAAAAGTGCGTATTTTCATTTACTTTGTGGTGAAACTTGTGTGTCCAATATGGGAACCAGTGAATATGATCTACTTCCGCCAAACTTTGACATCACGCCATCTGCTAAGATTGGGTCTTAAGGAATGGAGCAGTCTGATTTTAAAAGAGATTTCAGTTTTCTTGAGGGGCAGTCTTATATAAAAGGTAAAACTGAAATTTTGTCATTTAAATGTTTTTTGTGTATTTCCACGTTTCGGACTTACTTGGGACCGAAAAAATAATTTTTGGAATTATGTCTACATGCCGTTTTGTCTATGAATACGTTAAATCAAAAAGGCAACACACAAGGCAAATAAAATTTAGTAAGTGGTCTTTATACAAACATTAAGATTTCTATAAAATTTTGAGCGAAAGTCGTCAAAGAGAACTCTATTTGTCTGCCCATCCATACACATTTTGGTAAAAGTTAAGTTTACGTACGGTGCACAGCCGTTCCTCCCCACTTAGGATCGCCAACTTTTTGTCGCCAAGAGCAAGATTGCTTGCCAATGTGAGAACATCTGCTTTGGGTGCGCAGTGAGCATTTTATTGTTGCCTCGTGGACGCAATGCCTGTGGCATTTCAAGTGGGTTCCGGGCAAATTTTTTAAACAGAGAAAAACATCAGCGACTTCGCTTTCAGCAAAGCGGGAAAATAGTGGCTTCGCTTTTTCACTGAATGTTATGAATCTAGGTTTTTAACAAAAAATTCCATAAACCAGAATTTCAATTCCAAACGAAGTTTTATTGAAATTCGAAGAAATCGACCAATGAAATTGTATATAGCACATGCCTGACCAATAAAATAGCAACGCTGAAGAGCGAAATAAAAAGATAACGATTCCTGCGCGAACAAGACACGAATAGGAACATTCCCGCACAACCAAAACAAATGTTCTGACGTCGCCAATCTGTCTTCTGCTTGGCGGCAAGGAATTGGTGAGCTAAAGCGGAGAGAAAGGGCTTTGCACCGTAAACTTTACTTTAACCCAAATTTTAACATAATGATTCAACCACGTTTACATACAATGACGTAGAGGGGGTAGGTGGCGCTGGGGGAATAATATTTTTTCTCCCCTTAACATATTTTACTTTAAAAAGTGACAAATAAGCCCTTATATTTTGCCTCCGCTGTTCTCTAAGACTGCATCCGAGTCTGACCATTCCCTCAAGCCTCCCCGTCAATGCACCTCTGCACGTAGAAAAAACACTTGCGTTGGAGAAAATAAGTAAACTCTCCGTCCATAGCGAGGATAATGGGAACCGGGGCATCAATTTCACACATAAGTAGACGAACAGACAAAAGGAAAAAAACTTCCGTTCAACGAATTTCATTCAAAATTTTCTTCTAATCTAAAATTTTGGTGTTAAAACAGCGCATAAATTTCATTCGTCTAGCCTGTTTTATTTCCGAGTTATCATGTTCATAGACAGATAGATAGACAAACACGCAAGCAGATAGAATTCTAAAAGAAAGCTCTTTGGGACTTATGGAGTATTAACCCTTGCAGATTCACCAAAATCCTGTTGCGAATTTTTTCACGCTTATAATAGTTTCTCTTTCAAGATTTAGTATACGAGACAATAAGAAACTTAACTTAAATATTTAAAAAAGTTTAGTATATAGTTTAACGTGTTTGGCAAGTGAAAATATCAGTAATAATACTTTGCCTATTCATTCGTATGCGAAAAAGTATGAAAAGAATATTTTCTCTCAGTGGCTTAGCAAGGTTGAATAGACCCTGAGCATAGTGATATTATTTCGCACCTCTCTTCAAATTTGATTTTAAGAATTGATATAAATGCACTAATATTTGTCTCCATGGCACCCCTAAGAGTGACGCCGGGGTCATCTAAACGCCCCTTGCCCCCTGTTTCTACGCCACTCTTTACGTTTAGTTACATAAATGACACAATGCATATGATTTTGGAATTGTATATTTGTCTAACATTTTGGACTAAATCCGTCAAAGAATATCCGTCAGTCGGGTCATAAAATTTGTTCGTGCGTATGTGAAAGCGATTACTCAGAAACCCAACAAATTAGATGGGGGAATTTTATTAGCTGATCTTTGCATGAAAATTCTAGGTCCGTCTAATTTGGCACTAAATTCGTCAAAGAGGCGAATGTCTGTTTGTTTAATTGTTCCGATTATATGAACACAATAACTTAAAAATTCATCAAGCAAGATGCAATAACTTAGAAATTCAACAATATGGTATGTGGTTTAACTACCGAAGTTGCAAATTTATATCTAGTTTTGAACCCACTCGGTGAATGGAAAGAGGTTCAAATCTCGTTTTTATTCATTATAATACGAAGTTAAACACGAATGTACCGCATTGTTTAAAGATTCTAGAAAGTAGAAGATGAACAATCTTGCCCGTTTTTCTGTTTCTGAGCTCTCTCCTTTCTTGTAGGCTGAGAAAATTTCAATCCAGAATTTAACAGTATCGAAAAATTTAAAAACACGGCCATCAAGATTTAGAATTGCTGTTAGTGTTATATTAGATTATATAAAGAAAAGCAAAATATTACTATTATAGTAGTTTTAACGACATTTAATGAAATATTTACAGGAAAGGTCATTACCATAATTATATAAAGGTAATACTACTGATTTATACATGATGTATCTTGAGCTAAGCTTCCTTACACAAGTCTACTCATATACAAACAAATTACATATTGCAAAAAATTTACCACTGTTATAAACTGACTATAAATCTTACCGTACAATTTTTTTTTGAGTACATGAAAACAATCATATCGTTCAGTTCATGTGTCGACCCCGGAAATATTCATATCTTATCACACAGGCAGTTGCGGCTCGTGCTAAATCACCGTGGGGGTTTCTGTAACACAAAGTTCTACACTGCATAGTAATGATTTCTGCATAAGTTAAATTAGGATCTTTTTAATTAGTTTTCAATAGTTTTATAATCAGTTAATAAAAATTATTATTAGCTTTTTGACTTCAAATTATTTTTATAAAAAAAATTTAAATTTAGAAATTACTAATTTTTTGTAACTAACACAATAATTAAGAATTTCTGAAATGATTTTTCCCGGTTTTTTGGGGGCTTAGTCTCTTGTTCTCATTTATAAGAATTGAGTGAACGTGAAAAAATTCATTAAAAGCTGTTAGTTGAAATAAATACATATGGGTACTAAAAACTACTTGAAATAACTCTTCTGATTTTATTTCGAATGAAATGAACAATAACGTTTTCCACAGTATTGGTATGACCATTAAATGACATGAAAACGCTAACAGACAGACAAACAAGCAAACAGAATTTCTTTGGAGCCTTTCGCCCAAAAGTTACTAGAATCACAAATTCTGTGTTGAGATCTCATCCCATGTTTCATTCTTCTAGCTGTTTCGGTTTCAGAATTATAATGTTCATATCAAAAATCATTCAAATTTATCCACAATAATTTTTAAACTAATTTTTTAAATTTATCATCACATATTAGTTCATTTTCATTTATGAATAATTTTGAAAGTTATTTATTTTCAAATTTTACCTCGTCAAACATTCTTCCGCAGTGAAAAAAATGTTTGAAGCGATTCCCTATCTAGAGGGATAGGGAATCGTTAATCCCTATCTCTCCGATGCTACTCCGAAAACAGTTCTCAGCTAGGTTAAATGCCCATTGAAAGAAAAAGAAAGACTGGGACTACAAAGTAACTGTGCATGCTCAAGAAGGAACAAAGGGACTTTCCAGTTCTGGAAGAGGGAAAAGATTCCCGAGAAGACAGCGAATAGGGAAAATTCTCTGAAGTATCCTTGGTTTATCCAGCTTTTCCGCGCACTGAAAGCGTGAAAAGTTAATTTTATTCAGCGATTTGGATATTATAAGCAAAAATAAATAAATAAATAAGTAATTTAATTCATGCACTGAAAAAAGTTGGGGGTGCTGCAGTCCCTATACACGAGCCGCCCCTACACACAGGTTACTTTCGTTGGCGCTACAAATTATCGAACAAGACAGAAATATAGCTACGTCTATTGATCTAGCTGCTTTTTGTTTTTTTGAAAGCGATTTTTGATGAAGTACTATTAGAGGAACCGGTGTGAAAACGGGCACTGGTGTAAATATGGGCACCCCTCCCCAAGTGGCTATGGGAGGTGCTGAAGACTGGCCTCCAGGACTGTAGATGGCGCTACTTGTTGATATAAGATAGCAGAGAATAGTTGGAACCATTCTTTCAAGTAGTGTGGATGCAGCGTGAGTTCTTAAGCGAATTGGTGTTTGTTCTGGACTGTAAACTTTTGACTGGTATGTGAAATCGTTTTCTTTTCATGTTCTTATGGTTAGTTTAAAATAATTTTACAGTAATATCCGGAAAGCAGAGATCCTAAGCTACTTTTAGAAGCACGCCTTTAGTCACACACGCTTTTTGGTTACATGTGATAGTGGCCATCTTTCTTAGGTTTGGTTGGTGTATATATGGGCACCCTTTCAATGCCAATTGATGAGGCTGCTGAAACACCGAAATGTTCCCCAAGAACTTCAAATACAGTTTCTCCGTTCGACATTTCTCCTGTCCCCAACATTAAGAAGAGAACCACTACTCGTGGACGCAAAGCAACAAAGTCCAGCCTCATCACTGGATCACCATACAAGGATCAGTTGACCAAGTCTCTTGAGAAAAGTGCTCTCAAGAAGACGTCCTTGAGTGTTCCCGGGGTAAGAGACCGGCCAGGGGGGCAGGAGTGGGAAGACCAAGGGCCTTCAAAAAAAGAAAATTCGACCCACGAAACGATACGATTCATCATCGGACTCATCAGACTACTATGATCCTCCCGTTGTGGACAGCGATAATGATATCACCCTGGATATCAACGATGGGGATAAACCAGACTCGAGGAAGGCAACTTGCATCTTTTGTGATGGAAAGTTCTCTGAAGACACTCTCGGGGAAGTGTGGGTTAAATGTGTTATGTGCCAAATGTGGGCACACTTAGATTGTGCCGGGGCTGAAACAGCTAGTTATGCTTGCGATTTCTGTAAATAATTTTTTTTCTGTAATAAATAAATTCTCTACTATTTCGTATTGTTTTATCCTGTTTTAAAGCATTTTAAACAATTTTTTTGTGACTCTTTTGGAGAGGGCCCATATTTGCACCCCTTTTTTTCTGATGCTTTTTTAAAAACTTTTTGTAAATCTTCGTTTTCAAATTGAAATAAATGTTATTAATCATTGTCCTGCCTCCTCTCATTTAGTAAACTTGTAATAGTTGTTAATGAAGGTCAAAAATCCAGATTTTTTCAAAATGAAAGTAACTTTAAGTCAAAAACAAAAGAGGCTGCCCGTATCTACACCTTTTCCTCTACAAATGTGTGATATTTGCAATGCATATGGGTATGTATTGCAAATTCACATCACACATTCACACGTCATGCATATTGCAAACATCACACAGTATTCTATGCATGTGGGTTTAGAAAATTCGTTTGACCTTTGATCTAGTATAAATAATAATTTCTATTAATAAATAAGTTGAGTTATGACTGCTCAAATTCATCAAATATGCAAGAAATGATCATTCAATTATGATTTGAAACAGAAAAAATGGATATTCACTTCTAGAAAATAATTTGAAAAAGAAATCAATGAAGCAAAACATTTTCAACATCACTTAAAATTTATTAAAGTGAGTGGGAAGATTAGAAGGTTACTTGAACAAGAAAATACGTCATTCTAGGGAAGGTAAACGCAATTACAAAAGGCAAAGGAATATTCGGAAATATACAAAGATTGTTAAATCTGGAATGTTTCTCTAATGATTCTAAAAGTTTGTTCCTTAAAAATAGGAAGGTATGTAGGTATTTTTAATTTCTAGTCCATAAAAATTCCTTGTGTATATTTATTTGATTCTAATAACCTTCACTGTCGAGTATTTTTTCAATCGTCATTGTCGCTCTGTACTAACGTATATTTTAATCTGACCATTTATAGATTTCCTTATAAATATTTTCTCTGCCCATGCGTTTGTGCGTTGCTTACACTCTGTTTAATTTTTCACATGTGGCTATATATGTATTCTTATAACTATAAACATTTTCTGACTGGTCCACAGGTAGGTGACACCATAATGGTTTTCTTCTATAATATATAAGATTTTATTACGTACTCATTGATTTCCCGTTACAGTTGATATTCTCGATTAATTGCTTTCTTCTTTTAGCTTTCTCTCTGTTCTGCTTGGTGCACGAGTTACTTTATCTAAAAACTCTCAAACAATAGCCACTTGACTTTTTAAAGCCTCGGAAAATGAAGTCATGTACGCAAGAAGTTTTTTAATTTACTTGTACCTTAAGAATTTCTAACCTTAAAAAATAAGCTGATTTTATTTTAGTAAATCCTTCGATCTATATTGATGTATGCTTCGTCAATAATGTGCCCGGCAGCCACCACAAATAGGAAGGAGATTCATGTTATACAAAAAAAAAAAAAAAAAACGCTTCTCAAAATTATCAAGAATATCCCGCGGGGGGGATGCGTAAAGTTCTATCATCCACTAGGATTTTAATAAAGAAACCGTGGATGATAATATACAGACTTCAAGAACATTTTTAATGAAATATTGAACTGCCCGAAAAGCCTAATATCACACCAAACTTGTTCACTGAAAGTAGGGGCAATCATGTCCCAACACAATGGTTAGTCCATTGAAACCAGCATAAGAAATCTTTTTCTTCATATGCAATAGGCAAAAATTTCAAGCAACTATTTGAATCTTTCCGATGTTATTGCTCTTCAATCCAACTAGAACTGCGATTCCTCTTACTAGAAATGTCTCAAACAATAACTAACAACTGCAAGCCTATCATGCTATTTTTTTTTTCAATTATTTCATTTCGTTCTAACTCCAACGTAATTTAGGTAATTTCATGCAGAGTAAAAATACAGTACAGTGGGACTTGACATAGTTATGTAGTCCTCGTGTGTTTTCTCTTAACTCCTTAATCCATAGCGTCGCTTTTAAGGGATGCTTCTAAAATGCATCATAAACTCACAAGAGTGATTTTTCAACATAAATTTTACAAAAAGTATTTTTAAGTAATCGTTTCTTTTATATTCAGTTGATAGAAGCACGTATGAAGTGTTCGGTCGATAAGGTAGCGTTTTTATTTTCAAGTAAGACCCGAAAGTAGTTTTCTGTAATGTCAAGAAGAAAAGAGTAAGCTTGTTTAATTATTTACTAATTAATTTACTTACATTTAACAAATATATCAGGATTTAATATTGAAAGAATATGTTTTCTTTTTGGAATTTCACATAATTTTAGATTTTGATAGGCTTTTTTCAACATTAATCGAGGCTTAGGACGGCATTAACACATAAATATTTCAGGCAGGTTTTTTTTAGCAATTTTCCCGTTGATTTCATGACATGCAATATGATTTTAAAAAATGCGACTTGGGCATTAATGGATAAAGAAAGCGACGAATCTTAAATAAGTTTCTTTTCAGGGAAAGAACCATATATTAAAAAATGTTATTGTCATCCAACGTTGCCAAGGAAACAATCAAGAAAATAAGCACAGGATATCGGTGGGTGGAGCTGGGGGCTAACCAGGAGCGACAGCCCTACAAACAACCTGTGAAATCAAATTGACACACAGGGTTCAAGTGAATTACATTTGCGGCAGTGGATCCCCCACGGGTGGGCTTCCACAGGATGATGGATGCTTGCTCGGTAGAGGCATCTACCGCTTGCTGCTTTTGCAATGGACTTGTCAGAAGAAAGCCAAACACTCGCTGGCCCGCTGAATGCAATACGGTGCTTGCTTTCTTTTGTTTTTATTTCGAAATAGATTTCTTTGTTTATAAAACCTGCTGCAGGATGCACATCCTGGCTAAAGCATTCAAGAAAAGGATGTAAATTTCAACATTTCTTTCAAATGAAAATGGAATTGTTTCCGATTATAAAATAAGTTCAATAAAATTGGGTTTTTTAAAAATCGCACTTTCATTAATGTAGTAAAAGTTAGAAGTTTAATTATTTGCTACTTTTTAGTATTTTGTTTATAATTATTTATTATAAATATTAGGGAATATTGAAAAAGGTTTTTTCTTCGAAAATTCACTACTATGTGACGCCAGTAGTATGGAATTACAACTTTATTAAATTTATAGATTGGCTGATAAAATACAGTAGAACCTCGCTTAATGAGCACATCGCATAACGAGCAATTCGTATAACGAGCAAAATAAATTGGATAAGATACTCGCTTAACGAGCGACGTTTGGCATAACGAGGAACGATAAGAGGGGAAGTCCCGGATTTTGCGCCTGCTACTGTAATATCCACGGAGCTTTTATTTCGCTTAAATTCTTATAAAGCATGCTGTCTAGTACTTTTAACTGTAACCTCTTTTACTGTTAATCGAACAAGGTTTTCTAGTAATAAACACTTTGAATAGAACGAATGACTTTGGTTTTCATATTTTAATTCCAGTAATATTTAAAGCCACGGTTTTTTAAAAACTATTTTGCTGCCATGCATTTACAGATGATGCTGCGTAACAAATGATGTGACGTATTTGAGTTACATAACGAGTTAACTAACGTATTTCAGTCAATGACGTTACGTAATTGACTTATTTCTTTTAATAAGGATAACAGAACAGGTACTTCAGTCCGTTTTTAGCACTCATTCCGCTTTTCATTTCTGAATTCTTATCCGGATTCCACACTGGTTGATTCTGCATAAAAGATAAGATGAAGACGATTCAGTAACGCTCAATATAATTTTCTTTGAATAAGCGCTATACTTAACATTTTTTGAGTATATTTCTTTTGGCATGGACCACATTATCTTATTTTATTTTATAACCCTCGGCGGATACTACAAGGACCGCCGGGGAAAAAAGAACTAATATTGAGTTGTTAAAAAAAACCGCTACAAATAACTTCAGAATGGGCGTAAATAAGGATACATGATAAAGAAAACAAAAAAAAAAACATTACGACCAAAAATAATTTAATATGGTTACAATAAAACTTGCGCAACTGGGGAAAGAACCAAGAAGAACGACATTCACATATTAAAGAACAGGAACTTAAAAACAACATCAAACACAAACAAAAAGGACGGCACAGGAAAGCATTATCGTATTTTACATTTGCTATGGAATAATAAATATAAAAAACTTTTTAAAAAACGCTTTTACCAATGCATTAAAAAAAAATAATAATTTTTTCTCAAAAATCTGGAAGTCAAAACAAAAATCGTAAAAGCGTTAGATGTTGGTTTTATATCTTTCTCCTTCTGTATTCCTTCCAGAGAACAAATTGGTAAAGTATAGTAGTAAACAGATTTATAAATCAGAATTTCTAAAAATGATTTTGTGAAACTATGAAGTAATGCGCTAGGGGATCGCGGAAAGTATGGCAATAATTTATGTTATAGTTTCATTGAAATTAATAAGCAGATACATTTAACAATATTCTTTGAATTAAAGTATTCGATGGAATTCACAAAATTTCTATGAGTTGAAGTCTAATTTTCCTCTTGGAAATGTTTAATATTCCCTTTGCTTAGTTTCCGTATACATACATCTCACTTTTCTTTCAGAAAAGAACGAATATATGAAAAATTAATTGAAACTGTGTAGCATTCTTTGGCTCCTTTTGAAAATAAATAATTATTTGTTGATAACATTTATTTGTACCGCAGATTACAGAGTATCAAATTTCGGTGATTTTTGCTAAAGAGGATTGCGCATGCAATAAAGGACATTGACATTGATTGCTTTATGGAATCCCACACATATTAAGCAGTGTAACATAAATAAAAATAATCCTCTTTTTAGATATAAAAGACGGCTTTCCTAAAACAAAATTCTGTTTTATAAAGAGCTTTAATAATCGCTGCTTAATTTAGCCGAGTGACTAAGCCATTTTGCGGCGTATTGTTTTGAGATTTTAGCGTGCTCTGTGACGTGAATTGATTTGAATTGCTTTAGTTTTTTAAAGACTCGATTATTCTTGCTTTACTAACTGTAAATATTTGTAAATAACAGCTGAAAATAAATTTTTGTTTGTGTCGTCTTGATTAAAGTCCATTCAATCCACGAACCCGTCCGAATCGTAACAGTATCAAATTTCGGTGATTTTTGCTAAAAAAAGATAGCGCATGCAATAAAAGACATTTTTGATTGCTTTATGGAATCCCACGCTTATTAAGTAGTGTAACTTAAACAAAAATAATCCTCTTTTTAGGTATAAAAGACTTCTTCCCGAAAACAAAATTCTGTTTCATAAAGAGCTTTAATTGGAAACTATTCATCACAAAAGGTGTAAAAAGATTTTTTATTTGGTGCGGTTTTTCTTTCAAGAATCTATATAAAATTTGTATGAGAAAGAAAATACGCTAATACTTAATTAGCACTGTCTTAAAATGCTATCCAAAGCAGATGAAATTGAAAAATGGGGCTTTTTCTTTTAAAATTCATTACCCTTTCCATTTATTCAAGTTGGCTTTAAGAAAGGATTATTTGAAGCAGCACTAATTAGGACACAGTGCAATTCTGTTAATAAATATTATTAAACACTGTAAGCATAATCAAATAAAATATTTTAATCAATTAATTCAATTCTATGAAGAGTGATATACATTTCATTTCTGGGATATTAATATTTTAAATTTAACATGCAAATAGGTTTTTCATGAATTTCACGACAGTACTTAGTACACATTTTAACTATGTTTTCTATGTTACAGCACATATCCAAAAAACATGTGATGAAAGTTCGACATTTAATGTCTCATAGAGTCAGTTCATTCAATGGAGTCAGATTTTAAATGGGACGGACATATTTGATTTTGGAATTATTGCTCATATTGTGAGATGAGAACAAACTCGACGTCACGAAAAAGAACAAAATAACATGAAAGATGTTATATGTTATGCAAATTTGTCTTTACAGAATAACTGCGACTTCACAGGAATTTACTTCATTTGATTTCTTCAAACAGTAGGCATTGAAACCTCATAAAGTAGATGCTCATAATTCGATATTTCACGAAACGTAGCATGCCCTAATATTAAAAAAAGAATTTTAAAAAATACACTGTTGTTAGCCTACTTAAAAGTAGAATTTGTTTCATTTCAATTATTTTCTAAATCTTAGTTTTTAGTTTATAACTCATTATTTTAAGTATTTTGGGATCTTGAGTTCAATTATTTCTTTAATTATAACTTGATGGCGCCACGCGTATGAAATCAAAATTAATTTAATTAAGCGAATTACGAATAATTAATATCTATAAATATTAAAATAGTGTATTCATCAAGAATACTTCAGTGTATAAGATTTCAAAATTCTAGCTCTTCAAGAAGCGAGAGAAAAATTCATTGTAATGTTCCATCCTTACAAACATGAAACAAGTCAAATTAAATAAGAGTTTTCAGAAATAGAAAATTTAATTTTTTCAATTCCTCGTCTTCGTAGTTCAATTATTTGAAAAGATTTTCATGGCATATGTTGGCGTATCTAAACGATCTGGATTTTTTTTCTGCAGAGTAGCAGCAGTTTGTCTAAAAGTGAAAAAGAAGCTAGGAGAAGAAACTTCGTTTTATTGATTAATCCAGAAACGGAAGAGTAATAATCTCAGATCTCAAAGTCTGAAAGTTTTCGAAACTCTATTTTCACAACTTACGTTCTTTTAGATTAATCCGCTCTCTCCGAGTTGTTGTTTTTCTACAGTTTATAACTAAACGTTGTAAAAGGAACTTATTCAATGACTTCAAAGGAAGAAATCACAGTTATTGACTTTTAAGAGTGTAACTAGAAATAAACTGATGAATCGTGATAATTTAACAATGGAGTCTTTCGTAAATGGGAGCAGTTAAGCGAATTTATTTAATTGAAATGGGTGAATTAAATGGTTAAATAACAGAGGAGCATTAACACCTTGAACGTTTCATTCCTCTACTATCGAATCAGATGGCACCTTCTATTTTGGGAATGGCATGTCGTATTCAGCGTGACCCGTCAAAATAGCTCAAGCGGTAAGAGCCCCGGCAAAATAGCCCAAGACAAAATAGCTCCGAAAAAATAATGGTTTTTAATGTCATTCAGAATTTGAATTTTACTATTTTGTCAGGGATATTTCGTCTTGGGCTATTTTGTTAGGGATATTTTGTCTTGGGATATTTTGTCGGGGATATTTTGTCTTGTGCTATTTTGTCGGGGCTCTTATGGCTTGTGCTATTTTGACGTGATACCCGTATCCAGTCAATAAAGAGTCTATAGAACATTTCGGATGTTTATAGATTCCATGCAATTTTGATATGAAATTCAATCAATTATTCAATGAATGTTTGACGACCAAGTACGTTAATAAAATAATAAAGAGGAAAAAATAAAGTAATAATAATAATAAAAGGAAAACAAATAATAAGAATTGTGCCTGTAATAAAAGGAATTCTTTCGCTTTGATTACAAATTTAATTGTTATAAAATAGTTATTATTATTTTATATTTCCTTAAGGTCAAAAGGAAAATTCGAAATTAAAAAAAACTAAAGAAAAACAATCAGAATCAATCGAAGAATTAAAAATATATAGAAATTTATCCATCCATGTATATTTTGAGAGTAAATAAACAAGGATTATTTGCTGTCACAATTAAATCTCCGTTCCTTCTCTAACTATACCTTAAAAGTAAAGAAGTTTTAATAAAGAAAAAGAAGTTTAAGAAGAAAAAATATAGAAATTTATTCCTCTAGTGTTGTTTTATGAGTAAGTTTACAAAAATATTCGTTATCACTTTCAGTGTCGTTACGCTTCTTCCCTGTCTCAAAGTACCGTAAAAGTAAAGAAAAGAAGTTTAAAAATACAGAAACTTATTCGTCCGCATTTACTTTATGAGTCAGTTTTCAACAATTATTCTCTATCAGTATTATTATCAGTATATTTATGATCCTTCTCGAACTGCCAGAGTGGACAGAAGATTTTTGGAAGATCATGTCTAAAAACTGGCAAGAGAGAATACGTCTATGTCTCATCAATGCAGGCCTGTATTTCGAAAAAAATTCAGTGACTTCGATCGAAAACGAGCACATCATTACGAGCTATTTATCTACGTACCGACACAAACCGGGCACAAAGATTTAGGACGGCCATAGTTAAAAATGATGGGGTAGCGTATATATTATTTTTAGTTTGTAAACAGACTGAAACAAATGCCAAACTTAGGGAAAATTAAAAACAGTAATTACAATACATACTCAAATAAAATTTGGTGCTTTTGATTTCCGGTAAAAACTCCTCAGTGAAGAAAATTCATTATCATTTGACATGAACGGTAAATTATAAATAAATGTGGCTTCGTAAAAAGTAATGATTTATTCGGAATGCACTCTCTATTCTTACATTATATTCGTTCATATTTTTCAGCGAAGTAATGATTTATGGTTTCAACAATTTGTATTGAAATTTACTTTGGTAAACCTAGATGTCGATGAAACAGCATAAAATGTTTATTTACAAAAATGTGATGTATATTTTATGAATTTTAATATTATAATTCTAATAATATAAATAACAACTTCCTGAATAACCCCGTAATATAAATAAAGCCTTAAAAATATTAACACGACAGAAAAGTACATTCGGAACTTAAGAAATAAATATAAGCTCTAGTTCTTGATCACTTTATATACATTATTAAGAGGCGTGCTAATGCTGTTTGCCAGCCGCTTCATGACTTCGAGGAGATATTTCTGCTACATTAATGAAAAATCCGAAACATTATGTTTCAAGATAATATTGAAGATATATTAAAAACCTCTCTAAGAATTTTAAGAAAGTTCCCAGACTGACTCCAACCATGAGCGGTGCTTCAATTATCCTTTTAGATTTAGCTCACTAACAGATTCCTAGATATTGTGTCTAACTTTAGAGTGAAAAACATTTCTGAAAAAGGGGATTTATAATTCGCATATGAAAGAAAATAATCAACTGTTGCTTAGAAATTAAAACAATCAAATGATATTTCAAATTTAGTCTTTAGATTACAGATCGGCAAAATCTCAAGATACCTCTTAAAATGGAGATATTTATTGGGACATTTGTCTTCTTTCCACCGCCCTTAAGCTTTCTGTTTTTTGGGACAAATTTATAAGACAAATCAGAAAGGTATTTAACATATTTGCATCCATAAACGAAATAATCCGCACTCGACAATTTTCAGATATCGCCTGGTGATTTCATATACGTTCGACGATCGTGACGGCTTGTCCGGGATGAATTTGGTGGGTCATTCACAGGTAGAACTGAGTCGACCGCACCCACGGGCAACCCGATCCCCTAGACTCCTGCGTCTCCTCCCCCGCTTTCAAAATGGACCTCCACCTTGATTTCAACATACTAATTCCCATCCACTCACACCCTCCCCCATTTTGCGTTTTTAGCATTTGCTAGAGAGGCTCTGTTTCCTTAACCGATTGTCGTATTTCAGTTTTATGCCCTAGTGGGCCGAATGAAAATCCAAATTGGATGGATTTCCAACTTTTTCCTCGGTCTACACCGAGTTTCTTACATTGACGAAGGGGTTTGGCACCCTGTGTTCCAAAAAAAAGTGAAGTGGATTACTCGTGAATTTTGCGCTTTATGGATGCAAATGTGTTAAAATCATTTATAAAATTTCAGTGAAAATTCCTGCACATTATTTCTATTTTAATTCGCCTGTTTGGCGTTAGCGATTTTCTGTATGTTTCAAGATTTTAAAGAATATAAATTCACAAGTGTAAAACTGACTTCTTTTGCAGTAATATATATGAAAGGTTAATTCAACTGTTGTGTGCAGGTATATCCAATAAAGAGGCAGTCTTTGGGGAATGAAGATCTATTTATTACATCTTTAACTGGTAGGGCTTAGATAATTTTAAGTATTTAGGAAGAATATCAATCCATGATTAAAGAATGAAAAGACACAAAGCTCGATGGGTTAAGAAGGAACGCCGAAGCAACAGTGTGTCTGGTATGAAGGCTACCTGGTTTTATAAAGAGGAAGATGCACAATCGCAGAGAGATTAAATAGTATTTTAAAAAGGGGAAGTTACCGAAAGCTGGAAGCCGGTTGAATCCGGACTTCTTACAGTTAAGGCGGTAGTTATTCTTATACTAGAGCTGAAGTAATTTTATAAATCAAAAATTGTGGTTCAATTTGTAGAACATTGCGTAATACATACTCAGAAAAAAATGTTATGTAAAAATATTCAATAGTTCTTGAGAGAGTGTGCGCGCAATATTAAAAATAATAAACTGTAAATTTTAGCGTATTTACTTGCAGTACTGATTTTATATGAATTTTTAAATGAAATTAGGCTTAACGGGAAAATCGTCCGGTCCCCTTGGCGGTATCCTTCCGGAGCGCGCGGGCTTGGGGGTCGCTTCTTTCTCCTTTCGCCGGTCCTGAACGGGTTAAAAAAATTTTATTTGAATCACAAAAAACAACGAAATGCATCAATGACTAAATAAATCAAGTTCAAATGTATAAGTTATTTCCCTAATTTAACGGCATTTGTACGATATTTTTCAGCCAGCTAAATTATGTAATATCAAAGAAATTGTTTGTAGTTTTATGCCAAATAAACTTACAGCAAAAATAAGCGAAAATATATCATAGCAAATTACATAGCAAAAATGAGAGAATTATATATCCGTACTTTGATAATGCATTTATTTTATTATTCAAATAATTAGCGATGAATATTTTTGGTCGTTTATATAACTAGATAGTTATAAGAAATATATTGATCTGAAAACTAGGGAAGTTTTAATTACGAATTTGTTATAGGAAAGGGCGGTTGCATGTGCAACAGCATAACAGAAGTAAATAGTCTACGAAGAAAAAGAAAATTTCACCCTTTTAGTCGTATTTGGCTTAAAAATATTATATTAACTCATTTTTATTCTATTATTTTGAGTTTCCGAAACCCCTCAAGATCGCAGCGTAGTGTATATTGCCTTCTCCCCTTATCCCTATATATCTAGGCCATTGAGCATGCGCAATAGAAAAAAAAATTTCGCTGTTAGAATTTTGTCTGTGTAGTTTTCTTGATAATTCTGATAAGACAGATTTCGGGAAACAACGGCAATTTCCTATTTTCCCATTTTTATGATATATTTTGCAAGGTTATCGTACTTTTTTTGTTGTCTGTGAGAACGAAGAGTTCTGTTAGATTATATAACTATAATTATCCTGTGTTAATATAATTCCTTTACAATCTGTACATAAGCTGTGAATTTTAGTTTGCAAAGTCACGACTGTTTTCGCAGCAAAATTCGCCTAGAGCATTAAGCTAGTATATTTTTTATTAAAAATCTCGTAAAATGTATTCGTTAAAAATATCATGTTGGTTAAAGACAAAGAGTCAGGTTCAAGATGTTTCTCAAATCATATAAATTTTTAAGCGCAAACTTATTGAAATGTTTAGAATCTATTTTATACCTTGTTAGATAATATATTTTGTTTAATTCCTTAATATTGCAGATCTGAAAACTCTCATTTTGTGATTTCTATAGAGAATAAAGAATTTAAAAAAGATTGTTTTGTTATCCATTATAATCAAAGTAATTCTTGCAACAGTGAATTATGCATGAGGACATGAAAAAAAGCCAGAATGTAAGATCTTATAAATAAAATATGGGCATAAAAGAATTCTGACTCGCATTTTGTTAGAGCAAGGAATATTTTTAGGCGCATTCATCCTGAAGCTCTTGTTTTTCATTTCGTGTTTAGCTTCGAAATAGATCTTCAGTTCTTTACCTGCATTCCATAGGAAATTTATCTTTTAAGAACTTAACCAGATTTTAGGAGTGACAAAGGAATATTTTTTAATCTTAAACTAGCAGAATAAATCTAGAATTGTTTTAAAAAATCACAAACAGAAATCTTCATGAATAAAAACTGGATTTTTTTAAAGGAGACATCCGTTCCTAAATGGTTTATATCCTTTTCAGATTTTGTACTTTCATCATAATTGACCGAGCGGTTTCTGTTTTAACTCGAACGTTCAACGTTTCGTCGGTCTGTAAATATGCTTGTTATTCAGTCACGTGAAAACGCGTTGTTCCATTTTCTTCGAACTTGGCATAAAGATGCCTTGAGGACATATAAAACGACGTATATGCAAGAATTTTTATTTCTTGAGTACGTTTCAAGGTGGTGGCATTTTTAATGATTTCAATGCTTTGATGAGTCCATAACGAAATTGGCACTATTAAAATATTTGAATCATTTTGGTACAGGCGAGACATTTAAATGTAATTTTGTTAAAACGAATTAAAGCCGACATTTAATTGTAATTTTATTTATACTGGTGAAAGCAAAGATTTGTGTAAATAATTCGCATAAAAAAGAAGAAATAAAATCAAAGTTCCATGTTGAGAGTTCTTTTTTCCTGTTTAGTTCTTTCTAATCTTGTTTTTCTCTTTTCTTGAAAATATGCTTTTTCATCTAATTTAACTAAACAGTTCATATTATATAAATATGAAGACACCCTCCACTGTCAAGAGGAAAATTTTCTACAGCTTTGTTCTAGTACATTTCTGATGTAACTTTATTAAAAAGTTAATGAATTTGTTTTGTAAATACAGGGAATATAATTTGTGCATAATACATGAGTGCAATATTGTACGCTGATTGGTTTGAAATTGTAAATTTAGCGTTTCAAGACAGTGTAGTGGTAAAGAAAGTGTCTCCTCAAGAGATAAATTTTGATGCCTGGTGTCTCTGATGTGTCCTGGTGTCCCTGGTGTTTGATGCCTCATCTCTCTGAAAACAATATTCTCTTGAAAATGAATGACAACAATGGATAAACCTTTAAGTACTGCGATGAAGAACATAGCATTATTATTAATCATAAGAATGTATTTCTCATTGCATACTGAACAACAGAAGAGAAAAGAGATTGTATAAGACGCACTCATTAGAATTCCCTTAAGCTCGATAAATTCTAACAAAATTAAGATATAATCAATGAATAAATAAAGAGCCTTCGTAAAATCAATATCAAACACAAATTATCGTATATTGTTTTACAACAATGTTATAATTAATGTCCTAATCTCCTACTATGGTATGTTATTACAAGTTTGCTTCCACCAATATTACTATATTATTTTTAATATTAATTTTTAATATCACCAATTAATCACCAATATTATTTTTAGATTTAAATTGAACATGGAAAGTTACTATTTATAGAAAGCAAGCCTTTAATACGAGGATAATGTTCATGTAATAGTGATTTCAAATCTGTACTGACAGCACGACAAATGGGCAGGGGCGGACCGTGTGTAGGGATTGCGGTACTGCAGCGCCCACAACTTTTTCCATTGTATAAATTTAATCAATTTATTTTATTTCGAATTAAATATTTAAATTTATTAACAATCTGAAGGAATTTTGCAACAAACGATTAAGATATTCAAATGAAACGCGAAGAAAAACCTACGCAGAAAAAGAAGTTTCCTTTTTTTATTTTTCACTACCCTAAGAAGAAGCGCAAAGGAGAAAGTAAGAATTCAAACATTAGCTACGGATTTGGTCTGCGCGCATGCGCAGTCACCCAGCACAGGTTTTTCCTACCTTTCTCTACGATAATTTTAAACTGAAAGGGTACTCTCGAAACCGAGAGTACCCATCACGTTACAAACGAAGTTTAAACGTTTTCTCCCACGGAAATTTTTTTCGCGTGCTAAAACTTTCAAAAGAAATAAAGAAACGAAAAATAATTAATTATAAATAAAAATTTAATTGAAAAGTTTTTTTCATTGTAATGGAATTTCTTGCAATCTAAAAGATTTCTTTGATGATTTTTAGTTATAAATGCTGATGAAATACATAATACAAATTTTTCGTGATACAAATATGTTTTCCAAATTTTCATGAACCCTGATATTCTGTACCTTTCTATTTGGGATCACGATTCATAGTTTAAGAAGCCTCGATTTTCAATATAACACGGTTCGCTTAAAGGACCAAAATTTCTTACGGAATATTGATAAGTATATTTCCAATTTAAATTATCTCAGTCCACCTTTAGATAGTTGTAATAGAATAAATTAATCATTTTTTCTCCTCTTGGCAATTCCTGTTACTGCATAGTACATCAGAGCTTGAACTCAGCTTTCTAACAATAAAAAAAGAATAAAATATTTTCTGTCGCACACAATATGAATCAGGATACAATTACATGTAGCTATTTTGATTTCAATGGGTAGAAAATATTTTAATCGTCATGCAAGCATCAAGGTTAAAGTTTTTGTTCTTTCGCTGAAAACAAAACAAGAAAGGATTTTATTTTCAAGTAAATTTTAGTGATACTAATAAATAGTATTCGCTTACGCTTGTGTTTATATTAGTTATTCTATAACATTTTTTCTCGTTAATTACTAAGAAAATTATTTTCTTTCTGCATTATACTATAATTCTAATGTTAATTTGTTTAAACGTCGTAAGGAATACAGAAAACGGAACTGAAAAACAAATTGCGAGCTTAATTTTTTTATGAAAACTAATTTGTTAAAATACTTACCAAATTGAAGAAAAGATATTATTAGTTATTCATTAAATATAAAAGTGCTTAAAGTTCATGAAAAAAGCCAAGAAATGTAAATGGTTCAAATATGCATTACTGCACAGTGAAGGATTAAAGATGCTCAGTTAGGATAGCACCCTGAAGATACATAACACGAGTCGCCACTGCAAATGGCCGTCCTCCACATCAAGTACTACACATGCACCACTCGTAAGTACAGCTCCACCGTTTAGAGCGAACTGTCACGAGCAAGTCTAAAATGAGACACGATCCAGTGAACATGCTGCCAAAACATTGAGATTAAAACTTTTAAAATCATTAATCTGTATTCTATAAGCTGCCTCTTGTTATAAATTTAATAATTTTAACTAGGTTAATTATTTTATACGATCTAACTGGTGTCATAGTACGTACGTTTCCGTGACATCCTGTAAAATCTTCTGGGATGAAATTGTGGATGCTGGTTAACCGAATTCAAACCATTATTAAGTTAATTCATTATGGTTCATTTTTACGCTTTCAAAGATTTTAAAATGATGTAGATCTTAATTTCTACTTCGGTAAATTGCTTGATGAACACGTGAAAAATTTCATTGTTGACGTTTGAAATTTTAAATCTAAAGACTGAATATTTCCATGGCATTTCTTTTTCACAAAATTGAATCAAACCTTTTATATCACACAGTATTCGATACGATTTGCAACAAAATAACCCAGTAATAACAAACTGAATAAAGAAAGACGGTGCATAAAAATTCAAGGTATCGATTCTGACATCATTAAAGTAAAT
This sequence comes from Araneus ventricosus, assembly GCA_013235015.1. NCBI lineage: Eukaryota > Metazoa > Arthropoda > Arachnida > Araneae > Araneidae > Araneus > Araneus ventricosus. The sequence continues at coordinate 62,776 of BGPR01003659.1, forward strand.
ATTACATAGAAAATGCCATCACATATCACGAATTGTATGTTCTGAGGACTCGATCCTAAAATCCTCGAAAGAAACGCACCATCTGGTTTATTGAACTAGAGTCCCTAGATATATTTATTTAATGAATATTTTTAGCTCGAATACTTGAAATGACCCGAGAAATATTTTCTTTTCTTCTATAGCATCTCCTCATGAATTTCTTGTGATTTTTCAGGAAACTTCTCAAATTTGGTTTATTTTTAGACCGTAATCTTTATGCCAAGAATGTAAGATGTATTTATATTCTTGGAAATTCTTTGGTAAATTTGAGATTTCCATGGTTAATAAAAGGAATGCAAACCACAATAATAACGATTTCGTGTATTCTCTTATTTGATAAAAATTCGAATGCAAAATTTTATGAACATAAAATTCTTAAAATTCTTAAACCGATCCTGTTGTGGAAATATAGAGTATTCTTTCTGTAAATACTGAGTATTAAAAATTATTTTTGCAAAAAAGACTCAGATTGTTTTGATGAAAAATTTGTTGATGTGGTTTTTATTTGGCATAAAGTAGAAATTTTGCACATTAGTTCAGGAAAATGATACTCACCTTTAAAATCTGAATGATACCAATATCTCTGTATTAAATATTTATTCATGAGAAAAACATTTTAATTATTGTGCTATAAAGTAGAATATTTTTTAAAAAAATATGGCATTGAAACGAAAAAAAAGTAAAGGAGTGAGGCGCATGTATAAATAATCTTATGACGTAGAAACTTGAGTCACGCCCCTAATATATTTAATTTCAAATTAATGTCTTTCTAATAATACTATTTGAGACTTATCTTCATCATAGTATTATTTTTAACGCCTTGCGCTTCTTTAATTCTTGTTTTCAACTTCAAATTTTCTAAAATTAAAATTATTTTCGACTTTTTAGAACCTTAAGTTTGTTTATAAAAAAATTTTTATTTATTTTCATAACAAGTTTCTTAATTTCACTTAAAAAATAATTTTCTTGGATTTACTTTCTTAATAATTATTTTCCTTCTTCAGTTTCTAATATATTTAATAACCCCTTATTATAATAGAATTATTTTCCAAATTCACAAACAGGTGGTCCTTTCTCTTATGAAATAAGAAGTTTATTAAAATTAATTGATTAATTGAAGGTTTTAAAAATATTAAAATAATGTATTACCATCCGGATCTCTCATTTGTACAAAATTTCAGAAATCTATTCGATCAGAAAGAAAGTGAAAAATAGATTACGTAATTCCAAGAAAAAAATCTATCAAAACTCAAATGGAAATGTATAGAATGGCATTTTGAAAGAAATTTAATACTTATACTACACTATTTTTCTCCGTTCTTGACCTGCAATATTAAAAATCTATATAAATTAGAGCAATCATCGAAGGTCAAGTCACACCTTTTAACTCATATTTGTTTTATTGAAACTAATCAAAACCAGGACTGAAATTATTTAGACAAAATTTCCATCGTAAAACCCTTCCTACTTCTATTCAAAAGTGCAGAAAGTAAACTTATGTACAAACACAGATATATCTGAATTTTTTATATATAGATTCACTTTGCGTTATACCAACCCCAAGTTTAACACGAAAAAAGGAATAAGATTTAATATCATGTGTATGATTCTGATAAAAATGCAACTCATACTTTTGTGTTTGCTTTAGTTAAGTAGAATCTAGGTACCTAGTTTTCTGTCCTGTCCTATAGTTAGGACAAATTAATTCAATTTCATCCTCTCTGCACGTTAGAAGTTAATGCCTAATTCAATTTTTGTGAGTCTGAAGGTCTGTCTATAAAATGTTAGATGCATCCCGTTAGTGTTAATGAAGTTGTATTGTTTTCCTGGTAAACAAGTCTGTGAATTTTCAGTAACTTTTAACCAAAGTATTTTTGAATAAAATAACAGAAAATACTTTATTAGATGACTAGTTTACTTAGAAAATATTATGTGATAGTAAAGTCTGAACATTTTATTGATGAAGCATGATTGCATCTAAAGTTCATTTACGAAGTTAACAAATTGTTTCAAGGTTTGTTGCAAATTTTAGTTTTTAAACTTCAATATGCATGCTATACTTTTTTTTCTCTATTATACAAAGTATATACGAGGAGAAAGTATTTTAATTGTCAAAAAATTAGATCTGGACATTTTGAATCATGTTCATACTTTAGATCCCCTTGATTCCGAAAAACCCAATTTTAGAATTATGTCTCTCCGTCTTTCCATCAACATGGCGACACATAAACGGAAATATTGAGATGGATGAAATTTAGTATGTGGTATTAGCACCAAAAGTGAGGTTTTCTATTCAATTTTGGGCGACATCCGTCAACTGGAAGTCCATCTTAATTCCACCAATAATTCAAAAACGCGATGCAGTCCAGTCGAATTGTCATGAAAAGTATCAAAATGGATAGCAGCAATTTTATTGCTTGAAGTTTTAGGGTCTCCCATGCAAAACATGGCACTATATTTTGTAGGCGGAGATCGGACCGGATAAGGGAGGATGCGGAGGGAAATTCGAACGATCGTTTATTTGCGTTTAAATAAAAGGCTATTAATCTGAGAGGAAAGTTTGAATTAGAAAGTTATAGTTAGTAAAAAAGATCAATAAAGTGACATTTCGAATGTTAAGATGTCTTAATTACATCATAAGTAAATTTAAAAAAACGAAGATTTTGGAAAAGTATTTTTAATTTTCTTGCAATTTGAGCGAGAGTTTTGAAATTCTACTGCAGTACGTATTTTATAAGATGAAATATCTGGTAAAAACTTCAAAACGATGTCTGTATAGTTTTTTTTTAAAAATTCATCTTTTTCGAAACAAAAGGGTCATCGAAAAATGCCTATAAGTACTGTTATAGCAATCCGAATTCGTGTCGAGGAAGCAAATCCTATTCTTAAAGTTTTATTCTACAATTTCAAATGCCTTCCATATAGTCGCTTTTTTTAAAAAAAGTGACGAAAATTAAATTTAAAGTTAACGTTTTGTGTCAATTATTATGCCTGAACGCGTTCCTCGCTATGACTGAATGCGTTCACGCACAATAATTGACACAAAATGAATTATGTCTCTACAGCACTATCGTGTGAAATTTGGAACAGATACAGCACTATCGGGACGTCACTTCCGAAGCAAGAAGAGGTGCGGCAGGCTATAAAGAACTTCCTTCGCTCTTTATGCATCGATTTTTACCAGAATGGTTTCTTGAAATTGATTTCACGGTACAACAAATGTATCAATGTCGGTGGTGAATGTGTGGAAAAATAGCCAAAAGTTTGTATTTTGTTATGCCATTGTATGTTTCTGTTTGTAATAAAGCTTCCTTATAAAAATCATGAGAAAACTTACTTTCTGAGCTTCCCTCGTATATATAAATTTTAGCACATAGATTTAACACGAAATGGCTGATGTGTATAAATTTTAGACCAAATTTTTCAAAGTATTGATTGTCTATCTGTCTATCTTTTTGTCTGTGCGTGAGAGTGATAAGCAGTCAATTTAAGTATCCTTATTACCACAAGATATTTCACGTCATCTCTACGATGTTGTTACGATATTCTAAACGTTGCGCAACATTGTAAAGATATCGCATGAACATTGTGGAGGATCTTCTGCTAATAGGGACGTGATCTTTACACAACAATTATAGATATGTGCTAAATTTCATACGATGTAGGTCAAAGGGAACGACCAAAGACGATCAAGATACCATCGGTCAAAGGGAGGGACGAAATTGGTACTCTTTCAAAATTATACTCGATTTTCTTTAATACATGAGAAAGCAGCTCCCAAAGAACACCATACTGTGGAATATAAGAGAAAGTCAAAAAGGAAAACATTCTTCCTTTATTCTTCTCTCAAGCATTTACTTCCCTAACAGCGGTGTTAAAAAAAACTTTTTTTCCTTCACATACTGACAACAAAACATTGTTTTATAAATGAAAAGTTTCTCAAAAAGAAATATAAACTATTGTTTCCGAAAGTAATGTATTAGACAGGAGCCGGCACCTTTTGAATTATAATAGACGTATCTGTTCTCAACAAGATTTTGAAAGCTATTTGAGAAAATTGCTTCTTTCTTTATTGCTGCTTTCCAGCGACTAATAATGCATTGTTGATGCCCATAATCCATATGCATGCGATGTCTTTAGTTTATATTACCATCCATCCATCAGTTGTTCCAACAGTTGTTGAAAGAGTTCAGATTTATCTTTTTCAATTATTAAAACTAAAGAAACAACAACTTAAATTAGGTTTAAGCTGAAAAGTTGAATAGCATCCCTTGGTTGTGTGATAGAGACTCTTTATGTATGTTTCGCATCATAATATTAACGGAAACAGGATATTATAACGTCAATAGAAAAATAATTCAATTGGGATACTTGGAAAATTAATTATATTTTGTGTTAGCAGCAGTGATGTTTTTAGAATCAGTTACTCCTAATTCTCTTTAAAATAGAATATGAAATATGTTATTATGTTTTAAAAAAAGAGCATTCAACTCCTGAAATTGAAACCCAACATTTACAGGAAATGGAATTTCAAACGAAATTTGTTACCCAATCACCGTACCTGGAAGGATATACTAAAACATACAAAATTCAGTCCAATCTACCTTTGAAAAGTTATTTTAGAAGCATTTTATTTACAACCATCTTCTAATGCCTCCCCAAAGAGCGTAATATTCCCAACTTTCGGCTCAATTGATCTGAATCAAAAGCTCACTAGGGATAAGAAAACCGTAATCCTCTTTCGAATAAAGTAAGCGATCGTATAGCAATTTATTTTGGTCTATATTGCCGGAAATGGAAGCTGTAATAGTCTATGCTGCCATTAAGAACTGCACATAAACAAAGTGACGTGAACGAAATCCTGAGAGGATAAAATCTTTCTGACTTATTTTCAAGGAAAATCAGAGTAAGTGAAGGATGATTTTGTTCCAAAAGCATCGCATGGCTGAAAGGTAAGTTAATGCAAACTTTAGATTTTCTAAAAAGAAGATATACTAATTTGAATTAAGAGGAAAAAAAGAAGAACAAACACAGTTATGACAACATTGACTTAAGAGTTTGAAGATTTGCTTTGAAAAATTTTTGCAAGGAGAAAGTATAAATCATTATCTTCCTCAGAAAAAAAGATATCTTTTGAAATTTTTGTATCTATTCATTGCAATTTTCATTCATAAAAGAAGTCGTTTGCTGTTTTGTTTGTACAGTGACGCAAAAATTTAAAAAAAGTGGTTGTTTCGAAATTATAATGGATATGCCTGCATAAAATTTTGTAATAAATATTTTGAAATGTATTGCATTCAAATATTAAGGGTTTTTAAAAAGATTTAAATTACTGGTTTAATTAATTATTATTTTAGTTTTATATCATTAGTTTCCAAACAATCTGATGCAGAAAAATAATTCATACACCGTTTCAAAATTTAAGAAGTATGCATTTTGTTAAAAGCTATTATTATGATAAGTTATGTATAGTATATAAAAACATTTATTTTGTAGCAATGGCTTTTGTTCTGTTATTTCAATTATTCTTTAAGTAAAGAATTTTTTTATTTAGAATAGAAAGCGTGGTTAATTCGTGGGTGCTAAAAGATGAGGAATTTAAAAATAAATACAATCAATACTTTTCGATCAATACTTTTTTTATTTTTTCTTCGCTTTCTATTTATTTTATTTTTTTAACACGTGTGTATGTTCACACTTTCTTTCCGAAACTGAATACCTTTCCCTTTTTCTAAGATTAAATTTAAACTGGTGTTGCTTTATTGGTAAGAAGAATAAACTGACAGTGGGAAAGTGAGTAGAATGGGAAAGATTAGCTTTTAAATTTACAAAAAAAAATTGATTCTTTACAACCGTCATTATTTTACTTCAGATTATAAAGAATTCTTGAAGAACTTCTTTAATGGTGGGATTAGGACTAATAAGTGTATAATGTGTTTGCAGAGCGTGACTTGTACAAAATTTGAAAAAGAAAATTCATTCAAATAGCTTTAATAATTTTGCAATTTTTAAGAGAATCGTAGCGTATTATAGCTGCAAATTCAGTTTCAGTTTTAATATTATTATAAGCATCAAACTTTAAATAACTTTTCTGACCAGAAAAGTTATTAATGGACAGATAAATCCTGGATAGAGTCTTCTTCGTATATTTAAAAATTGATGAGACATAACATTTTGATATTGCAATTTTCAAACATTAAAGTTCTTGCATTCTCTTTGTATTTCTAAACTTGATTTCCAAAACTCTGGTTTCCCAGAGAAAATTCCTTAACTGTTTGAATGATTACAATAATAAGGCTTTCTTGTAGTGGGCTGACGGTTTGGAGGGTTCAATGAATACATCCCTTCTTGCCTCAATAAAGCTATTACGTTAACATTATTTTCATTTCGTAACCTTGTTCGCTTCATTAGGAAAATGACTCTTACAAAATTTTAAAAGAAAATAATTTCAGTGATAATTGTGGTTTCGTTTCTTGTTGGTTCAGAAAAATATATTTATTTACAACACCAAAACGGAATTTTTTCAAATCACTCCCAGTTTTAATACTCCCACTGATATAAATTTATTTAAAAAATAAAACAAACGTAGAAAACGAGTATATTTTGAATTTTTGATGCATGCTTAGGAGCCTCATGCGCTTACTTGTACTCGTACAGCGTGTCCAACGGAAACACCTCATGTGACATTTTGATCACATGACTGTGCATGATATCTAATTGCGCGTTGTCATGCATTGCATTACGATCCGGTCATTTTCTTCTTGAAAAATACACAGTGGATTTAAAATTAAATTAACTCGGCACATCTGACGTGTATAACCAAAGCATGAATTGATTAATTTACTTTATATACTGAGGAAGAAATAAAATAAGCTAGGGTAGGTAAGCTAATAAAGGGCTTCTGATAAGAAGAAAAGCAATATTCACTGGAGATCGAGCATCCTTCTTCTTTTTTTGCTTCACACTCTCTTTTTCTCCGTGTTAATAATATTTTTTCGAAGCTTTTGAACCCATTCAATTCCACGATTGAAAGAGACTGGATCCTTAACGCCCTCGCAAACAAAGATGTGTCTGACCTGTGAATCAAAAATTTCTGATTTTTTTATATTTAAATATGTAATTAAATCAAAGAAACAATTATCGAAAGAAAAAATCAATTGGACACGTTTACGAATGTCAGGTGCCTTAAGTTCCTATATATACACTGAAATACATAACAATAAATATCCCAAACAGCATGTGTCTTAGGAGAGTAAATAAACTTGCAAGCCATGAAAAGAGATACATATAGTTAGCCCCGGCAGGTGCGAAGTCGTGCGGTCCAAACGACAGGTCGCGCAAGGCAACCCCACCCAATAAATTCAACTTTCAACAATTTCAATTTTCTAACTACGAAGGTACGAAAAAAAAAACCCAGAAAATCAAATATTGAAAACGATATAGCAAGGTTAAACACTTCTTTGACAATATCAGAAAAGGTCGACCTAAAAAATTCAATTTTTAGTAAGTCTCTGAGTTAGTTACTTTGCCAATTACTGGACTAAGACTGCCTCAAATGAACCCCATTATGACACTCAAGAAGCACATGAGAAACAGGACCTTCACCTCTTACACATGGGCATTGGGGATATTTATCAGAAAGGCGAGCCTGTTGACTGGAAAAACACCATTGCCTGTCAAAACTTGATTTGACCCTGTGATTCCTAAGACCATTGGAATAGAGGGACCTCAAAATACGAGAACGCCCAAGTTCCCCTTTCAAAGATAAGAAAAATTCACATCCCCTCTCAAAAACCACAATGACACCTGGCACTGTCCGAATTCGAAGAAAACTCCCATTTCCCCCCAACCCATTTGGATTAGCCGCTCTAACGAAGAAAGCGAGCGCCGCGGGTGAGAAATCAATCACACTTAACGAAAGTGGGTGGAATCTTGTAGTGATATTCGGACTTTTCGAACGGCCTCGTCTTTTCCTTGAAGAGACGTTTGGATCGTTCCCGTATCGATAGAGTTAAGAAGAAATCACCATTCATTCGGTTATAGTTCACTTTGTCTAGCAACGATCAGGTTCATATAGCTTTAGAGTCACTTGACCAACGTTCTTGCCATGCCTCCAGAATTCTATGAAAGAAATAATAGTTGTATTAAAGTTATCTTGAAATGTTAGCTGCATGGTTTCAGAGCAATCATAGTTTCTGTAGAAAAGAATTTTTAATCAATGCGGTGGTTTCTGTTCACTATAAAGAACCTCTATTACTCCTTTTTGAGAAAACACCATGATAAGAGTGAATTGTATTATTCTGGCTATGATACGAGAACCATTTTTTGTTCTTTTTCTCACACTATGTATATTCAGAGTTTTCAAATCGTCCATTTCGCTGTTTCACTTTATATTAAAAGAAACAGTCTTCCTTATTTTCATACATTTGCCATTTCTTATGACTTCAGGAGAACAGCTGTTGCAGTGTTACAATACTGTTTTGAGATTTCATAACATTTTTATTGTTAATACACGTGTGAATGTGGGCATGTGTCCAAATATATTCGGCATTTATCCCAGAGATCTGCAGTTTTTTAGGTTAATGATCACTCCTTTCGTTGGAAGGTCAGAAAAAATGTAGCTGCCAAAAGTGAAAGAAAATACTTATAAAGTTGTCTCACAATTAGTAATTAATCGACGACCGAAAAAACTCCAGATCTTTAACAAAAACAAATTTCCTTTAACAAAAACTTTTCGCTGACAGTAATTAAGCTGAATAGTATGGGATATGTTCTTCGTAATTAGAGTTTTATTTCTGTTTTCCCCTTTGTGGAAAAAAACGATGCAATAAAAGGCTTATTTATTTTAAAAGAGCATTAGTTTCAGACCATCAAGTATAAAATGAGTTTTGTTGAAGGAATGAGAGCTATAGAAATAAAATATTTGGATCCAAGCTGGGTTTTACAGTTCAAGTACTTACAACATGTAATAAGATTCGATTCTATGCTCAAAATGAATAAAAAATTATTTATCCGTTACTTCGACACTGGGATGTATTCGAATTATTTTCAAAAAGTCTTATTAGGTAAATTCTCAAAGGAAGTCTACCTATTACAATGGTTCTCACGGCACGAATTTCACCGATCATGATCCCTACAAAAAAATCAAATCAGGAGAATTATTGCCTTAACATAGCGAACAACTTTTGTATGAAAGTTTTTCGATAGCTACAATTGCTTAGAAGTTCTGAGAATAAAAGTGATTTTCCGTCCCCTCCCCCAGTAACATAAAGTACCTTGTAACCTATTCATGTTACACCTCGTTGGAATGCTCTCATCATTTGCATTCACATCCATTCTCTTTCATCCTTGTAGCTCTTATTCTAATGGAAATAGAGGACGAATTGTTCTTTTCCTCATATCACCAGGCAAAAGGAATCTACCTTTGCCTTCCGGCTTGCCGACGGATATTTATTTTAGCTTAAATCAGTAAAAATATTAACAAATGTTGCTTGGATTAAAAGTTTTTAATGCATAGGCACATGGTTCCTAGTTATATAAATTTATTAAAAGAGCTTTTAAAAACACACTTTTATTAGTGCTCTAAGTAAAAATATGTATATTTTAAATATTTTCTAGTTTTTAGCCTTATATTTATAATTCACTACCACGAGTATTTTGGAGTATTGAAGTCAATTTCCTCTCAAATTCCCTCCCAGATAGCGTAGACATATGAATCAATATTTATTTAAATTGCTCGGTTAAATGATACTTGTGTTCTGAAAATATCGAAATAGTATATTGTCATCGAGAATATAAGACTGAACTGAATTTTCGATCTCTAACGTATAAGGAAGTGAATGAAAAATTGTTTATAATATTCTATCTTAGCAAATATGAAAGAGGTCAAGTTAAATAAAAGTTTATAAAAAATTGACTGGAGTCTGTCTCTGCGAAACGGCCGCTGGGATTGAGGAGCGTAGACTTACTTACCTTACTCAACTGTGACTTTCTGTTGACGAAAGTAGCTGTATGTGATTATTAACTCAATAGTCTATAGTGACTATTAGTCTAGTGACTCTATCTATATAAAATTCTTCGTGATTTGCACCAACTTTGCAACTCAACTGTAACTAAACCGTAATTACAAATTCTAAAATTATTTTTTCAATGTTTAATGTCTATCTTTCTCTGTTAAATGAAACTAACACCAACTCTATATGTTATTTGGTTGCGGAGCTATAAGCGTTTAACTGTAGAACAAAATTCGACGTAATTCAACAATTCTTGAGTAATATTTCGCGAGATCAATGAATGAATTGCCTTAGTCTGCGTGCGCGCGCGTCGGTCACTGTGACGTCATCAAAATTTTTCGTGATTTTCATAAACTTTGCAGCTCAAATGTGATTAAACCTTAATTCCAATTTCTAAAATTCTTTTTGCAATCTTCAACGTCTACCTTTCTCTGTTAAATGAAATTAAAACCAATTATCTATGTTATTTGGTTGAGTAGCTATAATGCATTTAACTTTAGCCCGAAAAGCGTCATAATTTTTTCCTTTCCTGACACACCATTAGACCACTATGGAGAGACGTAAGTCTACGTCAGAACTATTCTCGTACGGAAGGTGAAAAAAATTTTAATTACAAAGATTCTATAGAAATAGCATTTGCGCTAATTTACTGCATAAACTGATAGAGTTTTTTTCACAATCAAACGACGCATTTTTAAAATATAATTCATCTAAGTATTTACAAAACTGAGATAAGCGCTTACTTCATGGGATTTTTGCAGCCTTGAAGAAGATATTCGAATCATACAGCTCTTACTTAAGTAAAACTGAATTTTCAGAACTGGCTGATCAGCGATGCACTGATTTTACTAACCTATATACATCTGCATGTACAAAAACGTAGGTCTTGTATGTTTCGGATGCACTAGCATGTTTAGTCTTTATGGATACATTAGCAACTGCAAATACGTTTACCCGTAAATTTATTCACCGATATACTCGGTTCTATTTTTCCATTCTTCTTTTTACCCGTATCTATTCTTCTTTAATTTGACGCATTTACCATTTTTATATTTTTCCGATGTTGTATTATTTATGTGGATATCAGAAACAATTGATCTTTGTATGCATTTAATACGGAGAACAAAATATTAATTGGATTAGTTTCAATATTATCCGAAGTAAGACGAAACATTAATTTTATTATGAAATTCTTTCATAACTTTATAAAGAGAAAAATTTGGACTATCGCTGATTCTTCAACCGATCCAATTATAACCAGGAGGGGGGAAGACGATTAGAGACGAAGTAGAATGAAAATGCAATCGCATTAGTGCTCGGCCCTCTCCCTGAAAAAATCATAACAATTTAATGATTATCCACAATGCAAATAAAAATTAATCCACTTCAAAAGAAAAAAATAGTTGGATAATGGAATTTTAAAACAATTTTTTGCTGCTCCAAGCAGGAATACTTAGTCCAGTTAATTCTTTCTTCGATTAAACTTTGCATGCGCCAAGATAACAGCTTAAAAATTTTAAATCTGAAGTAATCTTCATACGCAAAATCTCACTAAGACAGGTTTTGTGTTTTGTTTCTAAAAGATAAGTAACTTATAGATTGATTGATTTATTTTCTGTTGCATGCTGACAAGATTTTGCGAGAAAAGTAATTTTTATATAGTTTCTTCTGTTTGGAAGAATTCAAAAGTCTATTCTTAGTGATTTCAATACAGTACAACCTCGGTTAACCGAACTAAAAATGGGGGGGGGGGGAGAGCTATTTCGTATAATGATGTATTAGATTAAGCAGTGAACATCTATTACTATTTTGTATCTCATTACAGTATGTAATTCTAAAACGTTTCGAGTGAAAGACGAATTCAATCTCTCTTTGTAGGCTACCGTAAAAAGGGGTTACTTTGCACTCGTGTAGGTAACTTTGCAACAGTGTAAAATTGGTGTGAAAAGTGAAATAGAGATGAACTTATTAGGAGCAGGGGATTGAGATTTTCTTCCTATCTTCTTGGGAACACCGAAAATTGTATTTCAGTCCTTAAACGTATATAACAATCATTCGCGAGGTTCCAGAAAGAAAAGACAATGAGCCAATTTTTAAGCGAAAATTTTGATGCTGAAAAATCTGTAATTCAGAGGAAAGTATGACATTTCTGAAGACAAGTGCATTTAAATGCGAAAGATAATAAGTCTAGATTTCTTTTTGTTGCTTTAAATGCCAATTTTATTTTTTTGTGAAGTTGTAATCAATTTATTTCGGACCTGGGTTAAATTTGCACCGAAAAGGAGGTATTCTTTGCACCATGGAAATTTGTTATTAACAGCAACCCCAGTTGTTTTTTAAATTTTTTTGTATTAAATAATAATAAGAACAATGTTTGATTAAGCTTCAGATATGCCCAGGGTTTATAAAAGAAAGTTAGGGAGTTGTAAGTATATGGAATTCTCTCCAGAGACCTTAGAAGCTTGATTTAACGCGATTTCACAAGTTTAGGGAATTTTTAAAGAGGAAGAAACTTTTTTGGTACCCCAAGTGAACAGTTTGTAACAAAAGAAAGCTAATTCATATATCTAAATATCGATATCGCCTGGCTTTCTTCAATGAGAAGGAAAAGGCAGTTGCAACCAGTGCAAAGTATCCCTACCTATGAGGTAACTTTGCACCAAAATTTTGAAAATTCATATTTAATTATTTAATTACTGAATGATCCACATTTTTCTGCAAAACATTTCTCTAATAATCCCTGCATAAGTAAAAAAATTAGAACAGCCTTTCTTTTAGAGAAATACATGTAACTAATCTCGAAATTCTCTCAGAAGTCATGAAAATCGGTGCAAAGTAACCACGTTTTACGGTTCACTTATGCTCATTATTAATGTTAACCCTCTCTCGGGTTTGAGTCAATTGTCGATTCGCCTGACAGGCACAGGTGAACAATATCGTTAATAATATTGCTAATACCCATTACATTTAATTTAGTATTCTAAAATTAATCACTAACCATTTTGGTAGGCTTAAAAGAAAAAAAATGAGGATAACGTTGCAGAAAGATCTTGTCTTCGCGCTTATTCCCGTGCAGGACAGTACGTGTTTTTTAGATTTTCAATTTCAGAGGCATTTCGGATAACCCTGGTTTCGGTTAACCGGGGTTTTACTGTAATATTCTTCGTCGCTTCCATCTTAAGATTCAATACTTTATTTTAGCAATTGTATTCTTTCCCTAAGAGTGAAAAATTTTATACATGAAAACATTTTAAAATGTTGTTTTATTGAAATTTTAATGCTTTTTTGAATTTTAAATGCTTTTTTTATTGTGTATTGAACACAGTACACATTTTCTAATTAAATTTTATTTTATATTTCTTAATTCACTTTTAAAAATATATTCCCATTATAAACTGGAGTAAGTACATAAAATATTAGCTAAAAGGGATAAAAGAACAAAAATTAAAGGAATGTAACTGGCGCGCTAAAGGAAATTGCTACGGCAGACTTAAAATTAAATTTAAGTCTGCCCTGGAAATTTCCTTGGATAAAAAAAATAAAAATTATAAAACATCAAAAAACAAAATAAAAATTATAAAAAATAAAAAATAACAGAAACCTTTCGAGAGCTTTTTTGACAATGTATCTCTCAATAGATGGAGCTAGGTGCCCACGCCTGCAAGAAAAGCTTCCTTTGTTTTCAGTTGGCATCTGTTCTGCCATGACGGCGTTACGTAAGGTTTACTAAGACTTTTTTTCTCTCTTCAGACTTTGTTAATAAGACTGTTTAGATTTCGTTTCTTGTGAAATGCTTTTTCCCTATATTTTTTCCAGTTGTCCGGGATAGGTTCAGTCCACCGAGGAATATTAATTTGACCTTAAGGTTGTTTTTCCTCGACAGAAAGCTTATCCCAATTAGAATCCATTTATGCCAAGTGACCTTTGATAACGTTCTCCAAATGAATTCTTCCTTACTTGATTTTTCAGTCGCATGCTATCAATTTTGATGCGTTTTAATGTCTATTACCGTTTTGTTGCTTATTACAATTGTATAATTTTGTAATTGTAATTTTGATATCTTTCCCATTATAAAGTAATGCTCTGTGTATTAAATGGCATAATTTTAAATTTTTTTACAATATTGAATTTTTATGAAATTTGACTTTTCGAAAGAGTTAGTTATATGGAGTATTTGCTTTTAAATATTATTGATAACCGTAAAACGTGTTACTCCTGTCCTGCCAAAGCATCCAGGGACTATTTAATGACAGCTGCTGCAATAGCTCGAGTACTGAGGCTGGAATCCTAGTAGCAATCATTGGCCATAGCCTAACCCCTCCGTACGAGATACGTACTATCACTGGAGGAGTAACACAACCCCACCATCATTTTACCCCCAGAAGAAGCGAGAACCCACTTATTTAATCGGTGGCTTCACATCCACTAACTCATGGTGCCCCCGGGGGGAATATTTATGATAAAATGAACTGTAAGAAGCAATTAAGCAAAGCAGAACTATTCAACCAAAAACAGTAGGAGTATACTTATACAATATAGCGCCTATTATGTTCAGCTTACGAGCATATGGAACAGTATGCATTTTGGACGTATTCTCGATTATTGATTGGTCAAAAATTTGATAAGAGTCCTACAATTTTTGTATCAAGACCATGTGCAAATTTTGATTTACCTTACCTTATTTTGAGTTACCGTCTTTATACAGGGCGTCGTAAATTATTGGTTCCACTCCAAAAACTAATTTAAAAAATCCTCTAATGCAGCAACTTCGTTCTTTTTTTTAAATGAAAAAGTAGATTAAACAGGTTTTTTTCCTACAGATAGGTAACGTGCCGTTACGCCGCTCTTAATCTGCTGCAGCGGGAGATTCCCAAAGCAAGTATCAAAAAGGCTACCGTGCAACAGACGCCACAAAAGCAAATCAGCTGTAACAGTTAAAAGACATTTTCGCGTAGCGGATCGAAATTGTCTGTCCCCAAGTAAAAACTCCAGCTAGCGTTGATATGAGCAATTTAAAGGAACCAGAAAGGTGCTGGACGACCATCGATTTCAGACGTATTTGTTACACGAGTGACTAAGACTTTCACTCCTTAATTGCTTATACCAACGCTTAATAGAGTTCTTATTCGGAATTTCGATAAAGCGAAAACATCTTTGAACTTTTACCATTTATTTACTTTCTTGGAACGTGCTAATTTATTGGCAGCAACACAATAGCTGCAAAAAAAGGCATATCAAATGACACTGTGATCTATATTGTGGCAGTAACACTGTAGCTGCAAAAAATACCTATCTGTAAAAAACAGTTTAAACTACTCTCTCATTTTGAAAAAAAAACGAAGTTTCTACATTATAGCTATTTTTTAACTCTCCAAGTATCCAATTATTTTGATCTTTAGCTTTCAGGTCAAACTCATCTTTTAAAGTGGATGAACTGATCTTCTTTGTATTTAATTATATCTCTGAAATCATAAGAATAATTTATCCATGATTGCTTAAGAAAATATACATATAAATATGAATTATCCGTTTTTGAAATGAACCTGAAAAACGGAAAAAGACGTCTCCGCCACTAGAAAGGTTAAATTATTTTTTGAAATGTGTCCAGTAATTGACCAACCTGTATATTAACGAACAGTTAAACAGGGGGACAGCATGCCCGTTGAACGATGAGGTTATAAATTAGATATACATACATAATTCTGATGTGTAGATAATATACCAAAATGTAAATATCATATACCGATTAGAAACATATATATCTCTTTGAAATAATGGGACCAAAATATGATAGAGATCTACAATTCTAATAATGAAGAAAGTCAGCCGAATTTTATCTCTATATCTTGTCGCATTTTTCAGTTATCGCTTTCACATACAATTGGAAGGATAGACATAAAAACTAATTTCCTAAAGATCGACTTAGTCCAACATTTGGCAAAAATCTGTAATTTGTTGTAAAAACTAAATTTCATCTACCTAGCCTGTTACATTTTTAGTTATCTTTCTAGCAGGCAAATACACCCTCAGACAGACTTTACTTCAAACATATTCTTTATTTCTATCTTAGGGAGATTTTAAACTTGGAGATTCATCGTAATCTCCATATCTAAATTTTTGGCGATTGTAATACTTTCTCTTTTATATAATTCGTATCCAAGAAAGTAAAAATCATAACCCATGATTCGTTTGCAGCGTTCAAACTTTCAGAATATTGGAAACAACTATGTGATTTCAAAACAAATGTTGGATGCTCTATGAGAAAGGAAGTAATTTTATAGAATAATTCTGACTCCCTCCTTCCCCGGAAAAAAAAGTGAGTCAAAATCTTTTAACCACAGATTCCTGTCACCGAAACAAACTTCCACTTAAATTAACTCAACGAATTACTTCATATTATGCTCATGCACTAAACCTTCTCTCATGTTATTTAAACTTTCCTGTGCAAATACACTGACTGAAAATAAAAACAATACTCTCATTAAATATTAAAATATGCAGTGTGGAGTTTCACGAATTTACATAGCAACAGGCTTACTTATTCCGAAAAGTGACTGTGTATAATTTTAATGATGTTCGTACTTTTAAAAAGTTAGAACGAAATTCAGATAGATGGTTTGAATAAAAGCATTCTATTCAAGATTTTCAACTTGGAAAATAAGTTTCTATGCGCCTGAAATGCAAATGCAGATTTTTCACATTGTTGCAACTTGAGAATGTGAAGCTAGTTTTTTGAGTAAAACGCTTCATTTTCTGAACTTCATGCATGGATTAAATTTATTATTATACGTGTCCCTTCAATATTATGGAAATCTTTGTGCATATAAGCTATTTACATACCTTTAATGGGAACTAATTTTAAATTAAGTTTAGTTTAAATTTACAATATCTAAATATATGTTACAAGTATCTAACGAACTTCTGATGTCTAACCATTCAGAACAAGACTTATTTATATTTCAAATAAAATTTTCCAGCAAGCTAGTATATGAATAAATAATTCAATGCGATTGTTTTATTTATCTCTGTTGTATCGACATTTTATCTCTCTATATATTTTTAAATTTTCGAAGGCTGTTTGATCAGTATCAAAGAGAACAATTTCTGATTTTTTATCCTACAGAAATGAAAGTAATTTATTAAGAAATCAAGCGGAATAAAATTATATTTGCTTTTAACCCAGGTAGTTTACACTGCTTTGGAAGCGAGGAGTAAATCGCAAAAATACAAGAACTTAGTCGGCAACAATATATGTGATATTTACGATTTTAAAAAGGCTTTGTGAAATGTCTTCTTTGTGCATGTTTTGATCTAATTGTGGCTAAAAATGCGGCTTCTTTTTTGCATGTTTTGATATAATTGAATATTTCTTTATTGAATCTGCTTATGTATATATTGTTTTTTTTCATAAATAGACTTTATTTAATGAGAGCATTGGAAATCAGAGGATAATTTAATGGCAATTATATATATTATAAACCACTTTGTTTGGATAAAGTCAAAAACATGTTTATTCGCAGTTATCATCAGTTATTAAAGCAACAATTAACAGTTATTAAAATGGAAAAATTATAAATACCAGTATCAAATCGATGATTGTTATAAGGATAATGCTTAAATCAGTATCAAAAATAATGTTTAATAAATGGATAGCACATTTTCAATTATAAGAAAAACGCATTAGATTGATAAATTGTAAACATGAAATTTTTGCAGATTAAAGTTAACTAATGTAAACTGCAGAATAAAGTAATCTAATGCAAACTGCAGAATAAAGTAAACTAATGTAAACTGCAGAATAAAGTAAACTAATGTAAACTACAGAGTCAAGTTATTTATTAAATAAACTGAACTTCAAATGTAAATCTGGAAAATAGAACTATGGATACTTAAAAATATTTTATAATTATTATAATAGTACTTTATAAATCAGAACTAATTTTGAGTTATAAATGAGTTCTAATGAAGAATTTCGGAATTTCTATGCGTAGAAATTTCTCATATTTTCATATATCAGATGAACTTTTAAATACCATAGTTATAAATCGTCGCAGTTTTGGCAATCAGAATTCTTTGAATATGTTCAGAGTTTTTATGTTGGAATTTTAAATACCCTTTCTTCGATATTTCTTTATCTGCATTCTTCTGCATGTTACTGTAAAAAATTCCGTCGAAAACATCGAAATGTCGATGGATCTCCACGTTTTAGACCACCCTGAATCCACAATCATATTTTTTTCGAATTGAAACTGTCTATCTATGAACACGATTGCTTAAAAACGCAAAGAGATAGAGGAATGAAATTGAGTACGTTGTTCTTTTACAAAATTTTATATCTCTGCAAAATTTTGTACGAAACTTTTAGAGAGATGCGGATGATCACGGTGGCCTAGTGGTAAGGTGACAGCCTTGGTTCTGGAGGGTTCCAGGTTGGAAACCCGATTCCACTGCACATCCGTCGTGTATTTTGCCTCTTGCACGTTAAATCATAAGTCGGGGGGTCAAACTTCCCTCCGCTGGTGTGGTACAGAAGCTTGGAGAGGGGTGTTAACCCAGGTGTCGTTCTCGTCATCTGACCGCGGTTCAAAATTATGAGGCTCATTCCTCGATAGCCCTCGTGTTGCTTCAGAACGGTACGTTAATATGAAAAAAGCTAAACTTTACAGAGATGCGGCGCGATCTCTCTACGATTAGATAGATACGGAACGAATATGAATGGTAAAGAAGTCCGTTTATCTATTCATCCGCGTTTAAGTGGATGACTGAAAATCGCAGCGAGCTTGGAGAGGAAATTTCGCATACACTTTTATCACCTGAACTGTGCATAGAGACTGAATCAAATTACTCAAGTTTGTTTGTTTGTATGTGAACGCGATAGTTCGAAAACGCAGCTATCTATATAAATGAAATTCGGTATCTAGACCTGAAGGCAAAATTATAGTTCTGTATCAAATTTTGTTACCAATAGCTCAAGGATAAGCCTTACGAAATTCATTCTCGATCTTCTCCACATTACGAGCAAGCTAAACACAAAACTCGTCTTATAGTGGAATTATACGAATAAGTCTAGATGTGAACACTCAAACTGGAAACAAAACATTTGAAACAAAAAACTTTTTTTTCCAACATCCACTAGCTTATAAATTGGATTTATTCATCGTGAAGCAGACTCATATTTTTAGAATGTGAAGGGCGGTAAGCTAAATGTTTGGCATGGAAAAGCACAACTGGCTAATGCAACTTCTTCAGATTTTTTTCAGAAAAGCTTAGAAATACAGTGTTCGGTTATGGACAAAAAAGACTGAGAGAAAAATTATGATATGAATTATTGTCGCAAATTAAAGAAATAACATGACTAGAGAAAAGAAAATTAATTAATTAAATTTTGATTTTCGTATTCACTTTTATTAATTTGGCTTTTTCATGTATGTAAAGATGAAATTTTGTAATCCGGTTTTAGGAAAATACCTAACGTGCTAGAGTTTTGAAATTTTCTATTCACATGTGTTCTTGACAGCAATACATTATTTAATATTTCCAGAACTTAAGTATTCGTTAATCGATTCATTTATTTAAATTTTGATATTATGCGTGTGGCGCTATTTGGTGGTGAATATGAGAAAGAATGGATTTGAAGATTCCATAATTTTTGTAACATTGAATTACAAATTCAGATCCGTGAATAGAAAATATATAAAATAAAAAAAATCTAATGTTAGTTCATTTTTAAACTGGTTTTATTGAATTTATTTTGTTCTTATGTAGTAAAGTAAATTTATAATACTCTTATGGCTGTAACGTTCATTTAGCAACTTTTTGGTGATATCAGTTTTCGGCGGAAAATGAACAGAAAATTAACAATCATAAAATTTTGATTAATTCAGCAGCTTCAATATGAATATAAAAATATAAGTTTTTAAATATCAAAACATATTGTTCTGATTAAAAAATAATTTAAGCTAGCATCGGTAGGACGGCAAACTAAAGACTTTTGTAAAAATATATAACAGAAATATAATTCCAATGTTTCAGTATTTTTTTTCCGGAAGTTGCCGCTATGTCACGGTGGAAGCTTTCGGGCCAGATGGACATTAGTTTGATACCTGATTTCACCGAACATTTCTCCACATATCAGAATCTGTACATCTAATAAAATCCATCGGGTCAAACGTTTTCTCGTCAGTGTGGCGTTGAAGCTTACAAATGGTGGTGCAGTTCTGGCATTGCCATCACATTTGACCATGGTTTTATATTTGAGGTTTTCCCAAAATAGTCTTTGTTTAGCTTCAAAATGAACATTAATGCAAATAAAAAATAGTCAATTATAAACACTACACAGGTAGGATGCTTCTTGTTTCGATTCGATTCGATCTATCATTATAAAATTTATCATTTTTGCTAAAGAATGAAATCAAAGAAGAAAAACAACTTCAAAAGGAGATATCTTGCAATAATTTACTACCAAACTAAGAACTATCAAAGATAGCATTCTTATTTTAAGTAAGTTTCTATACAAAGAGGAAGATTCTCTTCGATTGCAGAATAATGGTGTAAACTTTTTATCTAAAGAATTTTTGAAAAAAAAAAACCGAATTAGGTTTTGTAAATGATTAATAGGAATGTCATGTGATACAATGCAAATATTGAAGAAACAGTATCGAAAAATTAACTTTATTTTATCTAAAGCAACTGAAAATAGAATACATTTTAGGATTTTCTTAAAGTATTCTCCTTAGAAATAGAATAAATTTAACTTAAATAAAATCCTAGAACAGAGTTACCCCCAACGGAATATGTATATGTTTAAGTCGTGGTTTGAAAAATATGAACTATCACATAGGCTAATTTATAATGTAGTCAAAATAATTATTTCGTGTTTTTTCTTTATTCTTCCAGTATAGAAACGTATTAGTAGAATATATGCGTTTTCTGTCTCGATTATTATTTCGCTCGGCAGTCTGACTTCTGAGAAATCTCTAGAGGATCTCAATGTATGAAAAGATACTCACAGATATTCACAGATTTCTCAAAATGTCGAATGTCAAATTCACCAAAATATTTTGCTGCTGCAAAACACTTGTGTATATCTACTGTCAAATTGTTGTGTTCGGTATCTGATTTTTGTATGTTGTTACAAAAGGCCATGTGTCGTTAGTGGTTCCAGTTGTTACACAAAAATTTCGCATGTTTTCCTGTTTTCGGATTTGACATTTCATATTGTAAATAACAGCAAAGAAATACAGGGTGGGGAAGGAGAATAAGGCCTTTTTGAAATATTTACAAAATCGTTAGTTTCGGCATGAAAAATAATTTGACGTATGTTTTTGTAACTACATAGCACTTAGTAATATTCATGAAAGTATATTTTTATATGCTTTAGAGTTTCGTAGGTTGTTTCCGAATAGAGCGGCGTGGAGCTTGTAACCTCGTTGTTTGTATCTTACTTGAGTTACCAGGTGGTTTCTTTTCATTTGTGAATTTTTTTAATGACGATTAACCCAACGTACGAGGACGTTACAAGAGGAAACAATCATTTTGATGGACTTTGCATCCACTATGAAACTAATGCTGAGCCGTCGTAATTGATTCACTACTCCTCACAAAACAGTCTTAAAAACACTTTGTTCTAACGTCTACGACTGCATGACCTCAACAGAAATGATATTGATATCTCTTCAAGGCCAATCATGTGCTGTTTCAAATACACCCAGCTATTTTGCCTCATCCTCTACATCAGAGTATGAAAAAATTAGTCAATTTGACACAGTCACATAGAAAGTGGAAGAAAAAGGATAGAATTTTGTTGAATCGTAATATTCCTTTCGTAGCAGCGATATAATTTTGAGATAAATTAATCACTGGTTCATTTCCTTTTTTTGCAAAAAAAGAGTGTAATTAACAACAGGAAAAATTCAAATATTTTGAACAATTAAGTTTTTTAATAAACAGTTTAGGATTTCAAAAATTATCAGGAGACCTTACAAAAACATCAAATTTTAATCCAAAAATATCATAATATTGTATTTTAACTCGGTTATGCCGTTTTCATAGTAACTATATTGTTCTAGAGTTTCTCTCTTT
This sequence comes from Araneus ventricosus, assembly GCA_013235015.1. NCBI lineage: Eukaryota > Metazoa > Arthropoda > Arachnida > Araneae > Araneidae > Araneus > Araneus ventricosus. The sequence continues at coordinate 84,909 of BGPR01003659.1, forward strand.
ACGAAAGCGATAAACTATACTCACATAAATCCGTAAAACGAACTGAGTTGATGCCTTAAATACCCTAATAACACAAGATATTCTACGATACCTCCACGGTGTTGTTATGATATTCTGAATTTCGTGTAGCATCGTAAAGATATTGTATGAATACTGTATGTCATCTTGTGCTAATAGGGTATATTTAATGAATTTTAATGATTTTCCTGAGACATCTAAGCCATTCAAAAGATTTCAATCTTTATCAAAAGACAAATAATTTTTTAAAAAATATCCCAATATCTTCACTGAAATTCTCTAGCAAAAGAGAAATTTCCGGATCATGCAGTAGATTATCTTTTCCATGCAAAGCCTTCTTTCCGAGAGTAAGAAGAGATTCATTGTAAATGAAAAAAATTTCTTCTGAGAATTCCTTGTGTTTATGCTTTCTGGAAGTTTTGACTTCTTAAGCTATTAGAATAAATCTTTCTTTGAAATCGGAATTATATTGCATTTTAATGCATTCAGTGTTTTATTGCCATGAAAAGGATCTTTAACCTTGAATATTCTTTAAGAAGTTTGTTTCCAAGAATATTTCAAATTAAAGAGGATGAGACTAGATTATAAATTTTCATGAAAATTTTATATAACATAAAGACAAAAAAGTTCTCATATTCTGAAAGATGAATAAAATACATCTTATTTTATGGGACATGAAGCCGAATTCAATATAAATTCGACGTTCTATATAATTGAGTTGACTTTTAGAAAATTAAATACTTAAGGAATGTTGCGATAATCAATTCTTCTCTGCTGTAGAGTCGAAACAAGAAAAACATGTTATTTTTTTCATTTCAGAATGAAATTTTCTTGAAAGTACTTTATTCTTTCAATATATCAGGTTATCGGACGAAAATATTTATCTGGAATTATTGCTGTAAAGTTTTATGCAATTCGGTTTTCAGTTTGATTAAATAATGTGTGCGTAAATCGAAAATAAATCATACTATTTCATAAGACTGCTGTTTTAAAATATAGCATATTATTTTATAGAAAGCATTCAAAATCGAAATCTATAATAAGCTCTGACCGAAATAAGATAGAACGAAATGTTAAGATGCATGAAAAAAGTTTATCCAAATAAATCCTCAAAGTAAACGCAAATATCTTGCGATTTGAAATAATGTACTGTCAGACTGTTATTCTAAACATATCAAAATATTTGTAGAGTTTCGAAATTTTTGAAAGATGTATTTTCGAAGTCAAACAACATAAATAAAAACGCTCCAAGCGTTACACAACATATTCTTCTTGAAAGTTTGCAAAATCCATGAACTTACAGAATAACTATCCTCGACATTAGATATTATATAAACAGAACACCCGGAATTTCATCAGCCATTCTTCTGACACATTTTGCAGCAAAATAAGTCTATAATCATATTTCGCTGCTGAACAAACAACGCGACGTATCTCAATTTTTTGATATTTCAAAGAGTAAAAAATACTGAATTTTTCGCAACCAATAACGAATATATCTGAATTTTTTTCACACCTGGTAGGAACATACGTTCTTATGTTCATATCAGATTTTAGGAAATTCATAAAGACTTGTTATTGGTTGCAAAAAATTGAGTATTTTCTTCCGCTTTGAAATTTCAAAAAAATGAGATAGGTGGTGTTGCTTGTTAAGCAAAGATTTTCTTAATTAATCCTCGCCCGGCTTCTCCTACCTATGAAGCATGAAGGCTGACAGGGAAGGTTCACAAAACATATAAGAAATACATTTCATATCACATATAAATCATATCGTGTCACATAACATGTCAAAAAACATAAAATATGCAAATCACAAAATTTGACAAAATGCGCAGAATAATATAGGATTATTTTAAAAATAAATATGGAAGTGTATGGGCGTACAAAATCATTCAGAACAGATAAGAAATGCAGTTGACAAACTGAAACTAACGAAACTAAAAACCAGTAAAACAAAATAAACTCAGAATAATAACTAAGACTAAATTTAAATTATATATAAAATTAAAAAGACAAATATGGTACAGAAAATAAAATCTACGTTGAAAAATACAAGACCAAATAAGACTATTAAAAGAAAAGAAATAAGCAAAATAAAACAAAATATCATTATAAATTTTTGTTTACAGTTATATGGGTGACCCAAATCATATGATAAATTTATTATTATATGTATGCGCACCATTATGGTCGTGAAAATTGTTTTATAAACTTGATTTTATTTGTGGAAGTATGGAAATAAAAAAATTATTACGAAATTAATATTTGTATAATACTACCGCATGTCATACAAGAGATATAACACTTGTCTTTATGCAACACTAATAGAAATTTTTGCGCATTTATAAACAGTTTAGAAAATGATAAAGTTTTCATTAGCAATTAGGAAGATTTGATTTAATTTTACATTGTTTGATATTTTAGAAAATGCAGTTTACTTATGCTGCATATGTTATTTATTACGTAACAGAAAAAAGTTTAAATGAAGTTTAATTAGTTTACCGAAATAAATTTGAATACAATTTATCCATTTAGGAATAAAATAATTACATTAATTAATCTTTTAAGGTATATTAAGTAGAATTCATCGCTATTAGTCATTCAAGCATGGAAATGAAAATAATTTGACGGCAGAAACCCTGATTTGTTAATTAGGCATAGAATTTCTGAATATTTTATCATTATCTTCAGTTAAAATCAAATCGAATTTTATCTAATAATAATTATCACTTTAATTTTTAGACGTAGATATAATAATGTAGAATTCAGTTAGACTATATAAGGAAATAAAATTGTTGAGGAAGATATGATGAGTTTTTAAGGTAAATTTTTATTTGTAAATAATGTTTTCTTTTTAAAAAGCTAGAGGGAAGACATACTTAACATTTCGCGTTATTTAACAAAAATATTTTAAAGAATGCATTCAAAATTATATATTTAGCTGCTCATTTTACAAAATTGAATTCCATTTTGTTGAATAATAGGAAATGTGCATTGGAATTAGATTTACTTTTATTATTCTCTGAAAGTAATAAATTGGCTTGGGAAAGCTGCAAATATTCTTGTGCATAATTAAGGACGATATTTTTCTTCAAATCGTCGAATTAAATACACGCAAGCGATATAAATTACTAAGATTAAAATGGAAGGAATTTCGGTATTCCATAAATCACTTGTAATAACTCGAGCCGTAAAAATAATTGATTATAAACTTCATTTTAGGAAAAGCATTATGATTTTTCTCAGTAAAACTGAACTAATTAACTTATCGAAATATATCAAATAATTTATTGCTTCCAATAAGTTTTTACAGAGATCCATGCACTGTATATGAAATTTGGGTAAATATTTGTCATTTGTTTTTAGTAGTTTCATTTCATTACTGTCTTTTTTCACTTTATGATTACCGATATAACTAATAAATTTATTACATTATTATCACAATTTAATAAACGTGTAGTGTGTTAGTAAAAGATTCTGTATTTTGAATTTTCAGTTGTTTCAAGTTGACAATAACGTTATTTACATTTAATTGTTTTAGCAATAGTTTTTTCTATCATTATACACATTCTTATTTAAAAGAAAATATGGTACATTGGAAGATAGAAAAAATATCTCATATTTTATATTTGTCAGAAATCAATTCGAATTTGATTTAAAAAAGGTTTTTAAAATTATATAAAACAAAGCATCTTATTAAGTAAAAATTTATAAATTTATATACTTTATGGACGTTATTATTAAATATTAGTCGTTCAAAACCTACTTGTTCCCAAAATATTTTTCGTAATAATAATTACAATTTCTTAAGAATAGCTTTCAAAAATACTCTAAACTAATAGAGCAGAATTTTAATTTGGTTTCCATCTTGATACGAGTTTCTGTAGTGACTGAAATAGAAATTACGAAATCATAAAAGCGAAACTGTTTAAAATAACACAAGAAAAAACTCCTTATGCAGCAAAAATTTATGCTTTTTTATATTTCTTATAGTTTGCACACTTCATTTAAATATACTGATTCTGAATTTAACTTTGGTATTAACAAAATATTTTTTGTAATAACAATAATTTTCTAAAAGCAATTTTCGAAAAATATATTTTATAGAGCTTCGTTAAAATTTAGTTTCCAATTTGTTACATGTTTTTAAGGTGTCAAATTACTAAAGGTGACAGAAATAGAAATGTTTAAGCCATGAATACGAAGCCATGAAATCTGAATTCTATTTGTTTTTTTTAACATTAATAGTAATGAAATATTGAAATGGTTTCTTAATGATGCTGTTATATTTTAAAATATACATTGGTTTCGAAATAGTTTTCTCAAGAGATATACATATACCTGTATTGGATTTGCATGTTTATGACTGTAACTTAAGTACATATAGACCAAATGGAAAAAATTGTTTATAAGAGTTAAAAAACGTTAAACATCAATAACTTAAGGAAAGAAATTTTAAAATTTAATTTTAACTTATAAATTTTACTTAATACTTTCTATATTTCCTCACTGATTATAACAAAACAATTAAAATAAATATGTTAAAAATTTGAGTTGTTTTTGCTCTTGATGCAACACAAAACCCTGGATAAGGTAACGGTAAAATTCTGTTTCCGAGAAATGCTGCAGCTGCGAAAATTTATTCTGAATATAAAGAAAATAGCAAAAGAGCAAGTCAGTAGAATGTTGTTCGATGCCAAGAGATTCAAATACATAGCCATTTTTAAATGTGAATGCACATTTTAACAAGCAAATTTCCTATAGCGGTCAAAAGAATTTGCGCATCTGCATAGAATATTCCTTTAGAAATACCTTTAGGGAATTCCTCATCTACAATTATGAAAGAGGAGATTCTTAAATCCCATACTTTTTTCCCATAATTCTTTAAGAAATCCCTCTGGAATTTTCGAAAAGAATTTCGTATTTTCTTAAATTTCCCCCATGGCAGGATTTGAAAACACAAAACACATAAAAAAATTGTTTTCTGTATTTAGAAAATAGTTTGAGAGTTAAAAAATTAAAAGACACTGTGTATATTCGTAAGGATTTTAAAATGGAATTAATGGTTAAAGTGCCATTTGAGTTGCCACTTTATATAGCGTATGAAAATTAAGCTGATTTATTTTGCATTCTTTCAAAACGCATTTTGTTTACATATAGAGTGGTAATATCATTTCTTAAGAAAAAGATACCTAAATAGAATTCCTTTTATGTTACAGAAAGTATTCGATGAATGCAAATTTGTTCTGCCGATTTTGAAACAACGATTAGGAATTTTCACAGAAGTCTCTTAACCATGCAAATAACAGTCATCCACGTTTCCTGTCCTCTGAAGAACTCATATTAAAATGTTTTAAAATATTTGACATATGATTTTTATAAAGGTAAAATTTAAAAAATCTAAGTTGAAGGAATATGTGAATAGGACTGGAGCAGAGTATATTCCACATGGAATAACTTTGTGTAAATAGAAGACCACGATGTTTTTTGAAAAATCGTGTATGTCTTGTTTGAAAGTACAAATCATTTGATCAAAGCATTAAAAAGCGGTAAAATATCTATAAAGAAATATTTCATACAGTAGAGGTTATGATAAAAGTTTTCTCAAAACATCTATTCTACATACAAAGACTCTCATCTGCTTAGATGAGTGAGATAAGTGTTTTCTTGAATTAATTAATTTAACGTATAATAATTTCACTTTAAATAATTATCTAGAAATCAAGCCAGGTGAATATAGCTTAAGGTATTAGCCTACTACGATGTTTCGGACTTCAGGTTATAATATTTATTGTTCTAGAATGACATTTAATGAAAAATAAAAGCATGCCATAATCGGTTTTATAACACACGTAAAAAATAGCAAGTCTTCAGATTTTCCGTCCATTTATGGAAGTGGAAACACAGGAAAGTAAATAACGTACAAAGAAACAAAGTCTTTCATGGCAGCCTAAAAATCATCAAGATTTCGTCTATGAATCTCTAAACTTCAAGTTACTTTGTATTATTATTCATCAGTTACTTTATATACTTTTCTGAAAATATTGACTCGAGAAACTCTCCCTCCCCCAAAGTATTTTTCGATTTTTGAAGCCTTAGTCATGTCTTTTTTTTATTCTCTGAGTACTTTGCTATTTTCAACTCTTTCGGGGGGAAAAACGTTTATCGGTTTCCAGGAGTTGAACGTCATTCACACGAAATAGATTTTTTTTCTCTTTTTGTTCCAGAAATTCTTCCTTGGTTACAATTGATTGCTCTGAACGAACATAAATGTATTTAAACGACAACACATTTTGGGAAATCATTAACTTTTTTTCAGAATAAATCTTCTCTCTGAAGTGCAGAATTCCGTGAATTTCACCGCATTTGTCCCAGTGCCTGGTTTTGATAACGTTTACGGAATATGTAAATATTCCCTGAAGCGATAAGTTTTTAACCTTTTTATATTTGCAAAAATATTCAATGCAATCTTTCGAACATATATTTCCCTTCCTTTTTTATGTTAGTAATTCAAAACTTTTATTTATATGCTAGAATAGTTCAACGTTTTCGTTAATCTACATCATTTCTGTAAATCAACCTTCTGAAACACCTTTCATTTGAAGTGTTTTGTACATTACACCACTTCATCAGTTTTTTCAGTACAGTAATGTGAAGGTAAAAATACGTGACTATGTAACTCTGGTTAAATAGCTATTCCGTTTTTATAAATAAAGTAAACGTCTGAAATTTTTTCCAGTTTAAAAAATTTTCGTATCCTTGTTTTAGCTTTTATTTATTTGCCATAGAATTTTGTCTGTCTTTTATTGTCAGCAATTTTTCTTTAGGCATAGTTCATAAAAGCTTGTGTTAATCTTTTTTCAATGCATTGTTTACTTACAATTAAATTTTAATCGTGATATGTATTCATTCAGTGGCAAAGCGCATTTTGCGATAAACATAATGAAGTTTAGCAATTCCTTGCCAAATAGCCAAATCTGATAACAAAACATTTTAAAATATCGGTGTTATAATATTATCTCCATTTATAAGAAAATTTCTCTAATTTTATATGGAGATATCAGCAAATACTGTATTGTAAGTTTTCTAAGCCCAAAATACCTAGGTGAAAAGGAGATTTCTGAAAAATATGGGATGAGTTTAATTATTATTTTTGAGCTGGTATCTGTTAACTGAGTTTTAGAAAGATACAGCGCTACAATGACCTTTCGCAATTAAGGGTAATGTATTGAATGCTCTCGCTGAGCCTCTTAAATGGCTAATTCTTCCTTTATTTATTCAGTAAATATTTATAAAGTATTTATTTCAAGTCATCTATTGTCTCGTTTAGTCATTAAATTCACGCCACTTTCCTTTATTTACAGATACTAGTTCTTTTAGAGTTAGAGTTTCAAGATTTTGTGTATAGAATATGTCGTCGGTATACTTTTAAAAGCTACCAAGTCAAAACAAAAAGAAATTAATTAAGATGTTCTTGTTGTTTTAAAATGCCATCTCTGTAAGAGAGAAATGCATATAAGCAAGTCATCTGTATGCAATATGTGCCATACATAAAGTGATATGCACAAATTTTTCTGTTGTTGGCATTTCAAAACAACAAGAACACCTTAATTCATTTTTCTTCTGACTTGTTCGCTTTTAGCACTACTCCGATGATACATAGATAAAATCACCCGACTCTAATGCAATTTCTCATCCTCTAATCGCTGTTCAGAGTTACGAGGTCGGTTCCAAAATAGCCCACGTGTTGCTTCCAAATGGGACGTTAATGTATAACTAAACTCGACGACCAGAAAGCCAATCCAAGTATATAACTAGTTTAGCTAAATGAACCTAAAAAGAATAGATTCAAAACGAGTCATAATTTGACAACGCAGGCAGCCTTTTTCACGATCTAATTCATAAAACTGTAACTGGCGCGTTCCTATACTTAGAGAATGACTAATAACTAACTTAATATAGGTAATATGTTTCATGGAAAACAATAGATAGCATTATATATTAAGAATAGGAGAAACTTGTGTTTTTTTACTTTGTGTTATTATGTAATTTCACTTATCAACTGCAGAGTATATACAATTAGGTATATGCGTTCGAAGAGTAGAATATCATACCAAGCATATGACTATTTAGTAATATGAACAACATTAAGAAATGCAAAGATAGTCTTGCATCATGCAGCTTTATAACCGAGGTACCCTTCGAATATTTTCTCGTAGGATTGTGCAACTGGAATGTGAGCTCAAAAGATAGAAATATGTTAAGAACAAGAAGAAGGGGAAAATATATTTTACTCCTATAGTGCAATCAATTAATTAAAAATTATGTATATCATTTAATGAAAAGAGTTTTAAATTTGTATTATTATTCAAAGCTTCATTATTTTCATAATAAACATTTGTGACAGGCTTTGAAGAAGCGAGGTTAGTAGCCCAAAACTCAATTTTTGAGTTGTGAGGTTTCTATACCTTCAAAACCTTCGCTTTCATATGCACATAGTACTAAGTTATCGAACATTTTTTCATCCGTATTCGGTTGTAAAAAAAAAGTAAAATGCACCAGTTAGGAAGAAAGGCGGCAAGGAGTCCAACAATATTTATCTGGGAAATTCGAAGATAAAACTGAGTAGAACAACGAAAATATCATATCAGCATTGTATTTCAACGTAGAGGTGTTACAAAAATTTAAAAACTTTTTTCTCGCATATTGAATTTTACCCACTAACCCCTTGCATCACCACCCTTCCCCTTCATACCAGTTTGTCATAGTTTCAAACAGAATTTTATAAAGTCGTTCTATAATTTGAAATTCTAAATTCTAATAACACTTCTAGAAGCTACTTTGAAGCAACTGATTCATTATTGGAATAATTAAATTTTGATGTTCGAAAACGTTATACTGCATAGAACTACTTTCAGCTATTCATAATCAGATTCATAGAAATTCCTCTCTTGTACATTTGCATGGTTAAATAAGAGATGAACGCAATGTTTATTCCACATCTGAGTTATAAAATTATTCGAAAGTTAATTTTTGAAGCAGTGAAGTCTGGCATTAATATTCAGAAAAGATATTAAATTAGTTCGTGAAATTTCAAAAATATCTAACTGAATTATAATCCATCAACATGCCATGTAGTTGCACATTTCATGTAAAAATATATCTAAGTAGCGAAAAGTTCTATATGGCGTATAAGATATCCATTAAGTAATCATACGTGTTAACAAAATTCTTACATAATTAATAAGAAAGCTGTCTCGACCTTAATGAAACATGAATGCACGCTAATAAATTATATTCTCGTGGATATACTGTTTTTACATTACAAATAAGTCTCCAAGTAGTTTCGAGACAGCTAATTTTGAAGACGTTCATAAAATTATGGTAATGCTTAAACCACACAGGAAATGGATTTATTTGAATGAATAATTAAGCGCCATTCCTTCAGTTGTGTTATAAAATTTTATAAATTATTATTATTGCTTGGTTTTATAATGCTTGCTTGGTTTAAAATACTTGCTTGATTTTGTTCGAAATATTACATTGTTTCACCTGTCGTCATTTTCCATGAGCTTTCATTCTTTATATTACTTCTGTGAACTATTGATGGCTTGCATTAGTTTAAATGTCTTTTGTTCATTCTTTCTCAAAAGTTTACGCTGAACATAGCTTATAAAGAGGTTATAAATTCCCTAGGAAGATATTTGAATTTGAATTAAAGTGTTATGGGATTTGTAGCAACAAAGGCTGTTATCCCCCAGGAAGATACTTTTAAAAGAGATATTAAATTTGAGAATAATTAGGGCTAAAACCGAACAAAGGTTGATGAATAGTTAGCGACTAACTTGGGATAGTTTAATGATTGTTTTGAAAGGATCAATAGAAAAACAGGAATCGAAATTTGAATACCATGCCAAACATAAAGACTTTTTCATGAAGATGATTATGTACACTCTAATTACTAAGCATTTCTCACCATCCAAAGAAACAAGGCGATGGATACAAAGTCTTCTGTCGTTTCATTTGGCCGCAGTTATGTAATAAGAAACCAACTGTTAAACAATATTTTGAGATAAAGCTCTTTTCGTAAAATATTACAGTAAAATATTCTATTGGGGAATTTTGCATTCTTAATTACTGCATTCTAAGAAGACTATCTTTCATTGCATTACAGATAGTTCTATTTGACACTGCAAGTTACAGGTTGAGATGTATAGTTTCCGAAAGTAGATTCTGAATCCATAAAACAGTAGTTCGTTCCTAATTGTATAGATGCATGCAATTGTTAAATTCTTAGCTGTGATCTGTTTGTGTTTTAAAACAATAGCGGATATCTGCTTCAATTAGATGCAATATTTCGTTTAGTATTATTAAGAATGAACTAGTAATTTCTCTAATAGTATTGCATAATTTTTTTAAATAGTTTTACTGTGGTGTCTCATCGTCTTAAATTGCCCCTTCCATTCTTAATGGGTTTTAGAATTTCTTAACATAAGCTTTATTATAAGTCAATGGACCCAACAAAAATTTCACAAAGCAGAGTACTCACAAACTAATTTTTATGCCTTTAGAATAAAAGACTGCTAGAAAGATTAATCGTTCGAATATAAGATATCTATAATCAAAATACGATGCCGTGTAATTATAATTCAGCACATCATCTGGACGTTTTTAGCCCAAATCAATGATTGCACATTTGCTAATTTTGTAAAGGATTTTTTTAATGTTAGAACTAGTTGCCTTCAATGGCCAGCCTCATCGCCATTTGTGATGATTCTGTTTAATTTGAATTGAATCTGTTACGAATAATTTGATATTCAGGGTCCTCTTAGCAAAGCAATATTAAATTTCAAATTATGATAGACATTTCAGTCGTGATTTTTTACTAACATTGTGCTGCTCAGTTCATTTCCTGTGTGAACGTTCCTAACGGAGTCAAGTAACTTTTAATGTCACATAACATCTAAATTCACGTTGCTGGCACAAACTTAACTTTCTTATTTCGAGAGAAAAATACCTTCGATTCCAACACTGAAATTCTGAAGCGCATTGTACCTGCAACAGCATGATACTAAGTTTAAAAAAATACCGATAAAAAATTAAAGATTAATAACCATAATCTTTGAGTTTATCGAATATACTTCCAAATTAACATAATACCTTAAAAGACTTTATTTACAGATTTTATAAACACATTTAAATTGATTCAGAATAAAAGAAAGTAAAATCCATTACAGTATTACCAAGGATTATGTCGAAAATAAGCAGAATCTTCATTCCTTAACTTTCAAAAATGGGAGAAAAACACGCAATTACATATTTGTGTAACTGTTATATTTGCATAAAATGGTTTGAATTTCATTGCAACAATTAAAAGTATTTTTGCAAATTTTGCATAAAAATATTTTTAAAAAATTTGCTGAAATTTTGAAATAAATTGAATGACAATTAAAATGATATGATTACAAAGATAAATTTTTAAATTTTAAAGTGGTGCAAAGAGTATTTTTGTGCTATAATATTTTCAAAACTTATCTCCAAAGAAACGGAAGAATTTTGCTTAATTTTTTATTAACTAAAATTAATTAAAATTTCGAAAAAAATCACTGCGAGGTTACATTTCTGTCCTCCAAAGTATATTTGAAACAAATTCCGTAGTTCTAAGAGCAACTGTCTGCCCTATAGAGCGCCATTACTTACACACATTCCTTTTTTATTAGTAGAGATAATCATTATCTTAGATAATGATAATATCTCAGAATAATCATAAAATATATAAGATAATCATAATATCTTACCATATGAGTAAGGAATACATTCCACGACTCTCAGTTGTCAGTGTTTGACATATACGTTTAATATATAATTCTTTGGCCACTTGACAACAGATTTTAACGGAGGACTACGTTCCTTCCATTGGGATCTCATGAAGGAAATTCATTCACACGCCACAACGCCACAAAAATTGGAATGGGAGATCCTCTATATATATCGGTAGCTACATATGTTGAAAACATAACCAATGTCTTATTTTAGAGATAAAGAGTAACAACAGAAGTTACAAAAAAAATTGAAAATCGGAATTGTAGTTCAGAGACTACTGAGTCCCAAAGTTGGGCAAAAATACGCATGAATTGGTGACGCGATCCTCGATATCTCGGTAGCTACAGATGTTAAAAACATAACTAATGTCTTTTTCAATTCCTACTATTAGTTCACACTCTATCTTGTTCAAATTTTCAATCGTTAATAAAATACTTTTTATTCATCCACTCAAGTTCAGATACATTTTTTAAAACTTGTAGTGGATGACACTTGATGTTAATACAGTTTTTTCAAATTTCTTTTCTTTTTTAAAAAAAATTTTCTTCGTTGACCTAAGTAAGAATTGACTTAATTTTTTTTTTATATTACTTGTTTTAGATATAAAGGGTAACAATAGAAGTTACAAAAAAACTTACTTAAAATGAAAAACTTCGAGAAACAAAAGAGTCACGAGAGTAAAGAAGTCCTACACCTTAAACATCAGCAGCTGTTTGAAAAGGCAACCTCCCGTAATTTTTTTCACTTGACATCGATGTGAAGGATAATGTCTTCTATATTAGGGTGGGCCTAAAAAAACTTTTTTTCTTTTCGAAACGCTATAGTGCGGAAAACTTGCCTCTAGGGTAGATAAGTAAAATGCAAAAAAAAAATTTTCTTTTCATTTCATCTGGCGGTAGCGCATCGACCCTAAACTTTTCGAAAATATACGATTTTCATAATTTTTCTAATAACAGGAAAAAAATCACATAACTTCTATAACAAGTAGCTAGAGGTATAGTTTAGTCGAACGAAGTGTAGTAAACAGAAATAAATGAAAAAAATACATTTTGCAATTTGTTAATAGCGCATTACACTAAAAAACACATTATTTTAACAAAAAATTGACAAATTTTCATTGAAACAAAAAGTTATTTCCGATTGTGTAAAATTTCATTTTATAATCAAATATAGTCCTTTACTTATCTTCAGTTTCTTTTGGTATTTTAAAATAATATTTGCTTGAAAAATTTTACATTGAAGAAGTTGCAAGAAGTGCAGTTCTTATACAACAATCTCTGGAATCGGAACCGATTATTTTTTGTGATGCCTTGGTTATCAGCTTCACACATCGTTCCACTGCTTTGGTGTGACATGGGAAGATACCCTCGTGATTGAAAAATTAAACTCAAAGCAGTTTTGAAGAACCATAAAAGAGGAACATTATTCAATTTTACAAGAACCAGGTTCTGTGTTCGTTGGTCCCGTTGCACCCTCTTCTGGCTCTGCTCAGAACACTGCCAATAGCATTCTTTCTTATTTGAATGAAACTGGATTTTTATTACATGAACTGGACGTAATTGGATGTGATGTTACCGTTACCAATACGGGGTGGAAAACAGTTGTTTTTGGCCAAATTGAAAAACAAGTTAAAAGACCAACTACAGTGGGGGGGGGGGGCTCTTACAATTTAATGAATTGTCATTCCGGCATCTGTTCATAAATTTAGATGGTGGAAAGACTGGGCCAAAATCATTTAGTGGTCCGATTGGCACACAGCACAATAAATGTGAAAAACTCCTGAAAAAGAAAAGAAAATACAGTGGTAAATTTTAAAAGTGTTGAGTATGAGATTCCGGAAATTAAACGGAAAATTTTAAGAGAAGTTCAATAGTATCTGCTGGACATAAGTTATGCTATAAAATCAGGCAGCTCTCCTGAAAATTTATCTGTTCGTGAACCTGGTCCAATTTCCCATTCAAGATAATTAACAACGGCGAACAGAGTTATCCGTTTGTATTTAAGTATTGAAAACCCGACAGATGCACACAACAACTTAGTTTCTTTTATGCTAAAGTCATATATGCCTTTATTGTTTCAGATTAAGAAAAGTAAGTACTTCACAAATGGGCCATAGGATGTATTTGAAGTTATAGAATCGTCAACATTCTTGCCAAAAAACTTGTTAAAAAGTCATTGACCCAGTAATTCAAAGAAATGCATTTTTTGCCCATCCAGAAAACGTGCCTTTGAGTATGATAGTAGATAGAAGTGATCATATATGAGAGTTAGCTTTCAGAAGAATTATAAAAGCTAGAAACTTAGCTTCTGAAAGAAAGTCAATCAGGAGTTTCCAACCACCAAAAACCAATTTCCTAGCTACAGACTACATTGAAATGATTCACTTTCAGCACCACCTTTGCTGCGAATACTCTCGAATCAAGAGATTTGGTCTTAGGCCAATCAGATGGAACAGCTGCTGAGTGGAACTTTGACAAGTTCCCATGTCACACCCAAGCAGTGGAACGAGGTGTGAAGCTGGTAACCGAGGCATCACAAAAATTCATCGATTCCAATTCCAGAGATGGTTTCATAAGAACTACACTTCTTTCAAGATATTCAATGCCAGGTTTTTCAAACAAATCTTATTTCAAAGTACCAAAAGAAACTGAAGGCAAGTAAAGGACTATATTTGATTACAAATTGAAATTTTACACAATCAGAAGCAACCTTTTGTTTCAATGAAAATTTGACAATTTTTGTGAAATATATGGGTCTATTTAATATAATGCGCTATTAACAAATTGTAAAATGTATTATTTTTTCATTTATTTATCTTTCCTACACTTTGTTGTACTAAACTATACCTATAGCTACCTGTTATAGAAGTCATTTGATTTGTTTCTAGTTATTAGAAAAAATATTAAAATCGTATATTTTCGAAAAGTTAGGGTCGATGCGCTACCGCCAGATGAAAGCAAAAGAATTTCTTTCTTTTTTTTGCATTTTTACTTATCTATCCTAGAGGCAAGTTTTCCGCACTATAGCGTTTCGAAATGAAAAAGGTTTTTTTGGGCCCACCCTATTCTATATTGCAATGACATTATTACGTCACATTGAAATCATCTGCCAGTAACTGCTTAATTAGTTAATTAATATTCCATCTATCTGAAAATACCTGACTGAAATCTCAAAGCCAGCAGATTCCTAATATCACCATATGTTTTTGAAAAATATATTGAAATTCGCTCCATAACGGTGAGGAAAAAAGGTACCAAAATTTTTGACTGAACTGCCTTTTTCTTATATCATCTAAGGGCCGCAGTGGCCTTCTGACAGAAACTTTTGTCATCGGTGGTGGCGGGTTCCAGACCAGTTCCATGGTAGATCCATCATGTATATGGATACGGTTCCCATTAAATCTGTCGAGGGTCGAACGTCCTCCCGTTGGTTTGGTGTGGAAGCTTGGAGGAGAGGGCGCCGCCTTAGGTATCCTTCTCGTCATCTGACCACGGTACAAAATTACACGGACCGCTCACAAATTACCCTCTTGTAGCTTCAAAACGGGGCATTAATATAATTAATTATACTTATAACAACTATTATATGCAGCAATAATACTTTTTAATGCAGTTTTTAAAACTTCATTACTTACAATAGAATACAAGCAACAGAAGCCATGAATACGGTTTTACAGTGTCACATCTTAAGTATGAGTTTGATTCTTAAGTCATGAGGCGACAAAGGATTATTTTTTTGTTTTTTTAAAGAAGACATAAAAACTAAAATGCCAAAAGAACGTAAAACATAAGTGAATGGTTTATTCTGTGAATAGAACTTCGAAAATATGCATATTTCACCAGCTTAGTTTAGTTTTAGCGTTAATAAGATTAACCTTTCGTGTTTAAAAATAGTTTTTGCACAGTAAAAAGGAAGAGAAACATATTTTTTTGTACAACTTGTGTTTTTTGAAAGAAAATGAAAGTGTCGTGTGTCTTAGAACCAAAGTGGCTTCATATCATGCGTGTAAAATCTACTCTAATCGTTGCTCAATAACTAATTTCTAAACCATTAGATATATGCCCATACATCATATTGGAAAGATGCTCTAAATGACGGAAATAATTATCTTTTATGTTGTTTGAATCAATCAAAATTTTTATACAGTCCCCTGGTCCTATCAGGCTTATTTAGTAAAATACTCTTGAGACACTATCATTTTAAACAAAAAAGTTCCACTCAATTGCGACTAAACTGACCGAATTATGAAGCTTTGAATATCGCTATTTTAAAAGATTCTGATGGCCGATGTAAGACAGGTTTTTTCGAGGTGATCGGCGTTTCGTCGAGGTGACCGTTGATTAGTCTAAAGTAATGAAACTCACAGCTGCATAACTTAATCAGTTTTGGTCGAAGAAGGGTGAAACTTTTTTGGTTTAAAATATTTCACTGGATTTTATTGATAGGTTTAGTTTAGTTATATTAACGTCCCGTTTTGAAGCAACACGAGGGCTATTTTGGGACGGACCTCGTAATTTTGAACCTCGGTCAGATGACGAGGACGACACCTGAGCTGGCACCCCCTCTCCAAGCTTCCACGCCACACCAACGGGAGGACGTTTGACCACTACGTATGATTTAGCGTGCAACAGGCCCCATACACGGCGGATCTTCGGTGGAATCGGGTCTCGAACCTGGAGCCCTCCGGTTCCAGGGCCGAGGCCTTACCACTAGGCCACCGCGGCCCTTTTATTGATAGGATTTGGGGACTGTACAAAAATGTAGACTTGTTTTAACCTTTTGAGCAGTACATTTATTGACTCAAGCAACATAAAATTATTTACGTCATTAAGACTATTTTTCCAATAGGAAGTACGGCTATCTCAGACGATTTTGGACCCAGATCAGAGTGGTATATATGTAAGGCCATTGACTGACTGACTAATCACGAAATGTTCCTATACACGAGGCCTAACATTTTAAATTGAGTAAGTAGGTACGTCTTGGATAGTAGGGTGCTCTCTAAGAAATGCTGATTTTTTAAATCTTAATTAGATTTTAGTTAATTAACCGAATAACATTAACCGAATTGTTAATGATTTCCCAATAAATTTAGGCGTGCTGTTTCAAAAAGAATTGCTGTTACAACGTTTTAAAAGTCAGAAAGATAGCTTCTTAATGACCATTGTTTCATTTCCCTACGAATATTTCTTTAATTTTAATAATTTTTTTCAAATTTAATTTTAAAGAATATTTCAAACTTTGTTTTTACTTTCTAGCAAATGAAGTATTATACAAATAGAAGGCATTGTAGTCGACAGAAAATCCGATCTCGAGATTATGATGAATCTCCCCATTTTCTGACCTCCCTGCATCCGAGAAACGCAATTTTTGGAATGTTTCTATTTATCTGTGATCACGATAACTCAAAAACTCAATGAAACTTCTACTAGACGAATGAAATTTTGTATTCAGTCTTCACATCAAAACTGCGGATTTCAGATAATTTTTCACGAAATCTATCGGTGTGAAGTTTATTTTTCTGTCATTCTGTGTAGTTGTGAACGCTGCGATTTAAACCAGAATGCGTAGATGGACGTAGACGAACATAAAAACCTTTTATAAAAAGATTCAAATTATCCTTTCCCCTCGACCAATTTTGACCAAGATTTGATGCTCAGAACATAGACCACATGCCCAACTTTAACTATTCAGCTCGATGTTTTTCTGCGTTTTCGTGTTCAAATGCACAAGAACAAGAAGTCAGTCTTCTTTCTGAACGATTTTGACTGATAATTAGATACTAAAACTTCGGTATAATGTGTGCATACCACATTTTATCTATTTAGATAGGTTGTGTACAAATGTACATGGAGAAAGAGCTATTGACTGAATTCCAAAAATGTTCTTTTGCAAAAGGATGCCTAAAACATTAAATACATAAAAATCTCGAGAATAAATTTTTTGACTGTCACAGTACCTTCTTCCTGTGTGCTTCTTAGATGAGAAAGTAAAAATATTATATTTAAAAAAGTCTTATTTATTTTTTAATATTGCGTTAGTCGCAATCATTTTCATCCTTAAATATCCGTGATGTATGTCGCAGATTTAAATCTATTCTATGATATTTTTGATAATTTTTCCCAAATAATTATAATTAACCGAGCGAAGTGAAGTCTACATTTTAGCTTAATCATTGAGCACTTTGTCTGTAAATTCGTTTGTTACGCGATTACGACCTAACACGTTGTTCGATTTCCTTCGAATTCGGCATATATATTTCTGAAAGGAGTAGAAAACGGTGTATATGTTTTATTTCTTCTTTTTAAAAAAATTCGTTTCAAATTTGAAGCCATTATGCTGATATCGACGTTTTGGCGAGTCAATGGCGAGTTTGGTGCCATTAAAACGTGTGAATAATATTAGTAAAATTTTTGTAAATACTGATAAAATCAAGCATTTAATTTTAATATTAATAATACTATGAAAGAGTTTTCTGCTTTGTTTGTTTACATTTAAGTGCCAACACTACGTAGTTCCGGTGAGTCAATGGAATCTTCAAAGTCCTACATACAGAACGCTGCCCATGTCCCCGTGCCTGTGCCATTACGGCAACCGAACAGTCGAATATACAAGCAGATAAAGTCAAGTTTTTTAATGTAAGTAAACAAACCAGAAAATTCTTCCGACTGATGAAAGCAAAGATTTGTGTAAATAATTGGCATTCAAAAACAAAAAAAATCATAGTTTTTCAGGCTTATAGTTGTTTATTCCAGTTTCGTTGGATCGAATTCTATTTTTTTCTCTTTTTCACTCTGTGAAAGTTTCCTCAGAGATTCTACAAAACGGTTCATGTTATTAAAATTTAAAGAATATTATCTGTTATTTGTGTAACGTTTCTTTGCGTATTACTCACGATTTTTCTATTGTCATGATATATAATATTCTCATCATTTCATCAAGTTAATTCTTCCATCTTCAGGTACTTTTGCTACTGTTAAAGTTATTATAATTGACCGAACGAAGTTATCTCTATTTCAACTCAGTTCAGCATTTCGTCTGCTGTAAATTTGTTTGTTACGCATTTACCATCAAACACTTTGTTTGATTTTCTTTGATTGGGTTTTTGAGATCATAAAAAACGGCATTTATGTCAGAATTTTTTTCATGCCGCGTTTCAGTGATTTCAATATGTTTACGAGTCAATGACGAGTTTGGCACCATTAAAACATTTGAATCATTTTGGTATTGTTTAGTTACATTAACGTTCCGTTTCGAAGCAACACGTCCTATTTTGGGACGGACCTTGTAATTTGGAACCGCGGTCAGGTGAAGCCGGCGCCCCTTCTGCAACATTCTGTATCACACCAGAGGGAGGACGTTTGGCCACTATGTATGATTTAGTGTGCAACAGGCCCCATACACGGTGGGTCGGGGAATCGGGTTTCGACCCTGGAACCCGCCGGTCCCGAAGCCGAAATCTTAACACTAAGTCATCGCGGCCCTTCAGTTTGGAATTGGCAGCATACATGTAATTATGTTAATACTAATACCATTAGACATTTAATTTTAGCTTTGCTTATAGTGATAAAAGCAAATATTTAATTCTAGTTTTGTTAATACTTTTAAAATACATGATTGCAATTTTTTTAATAATGATAAAAGCTAGCATTTAATTATAATTTTGTAAATGCTGATAGAAACTAAGATTCGTGAAAATGATTTGCTTTGAAAAAAGTTTGTGTGTGAGAGAGAGATAAGATTATGGTTTTTCCATGTTAAGAATTGCTTTTTTCTGTTTGGTTCTCTCTAATTTCGAAGTATCCTTTTTCTCTCTTTTCGAAAGTATCCTTTTTCCACGATTCTACTCAAATGGTTCATGTTAAAAAAATTTGATGATTACCTCCATTTTCGTGTGTAAAATTAACTAAATGTAACTTTATGTAGTTAATGTATTTGCTTTGTAAATACAGAGAATAAAATTTGTGTATAATATAGATGTTCAATATTGTGCCTTGATTGGTTTAAGATTGTAAATATAACTTAGCATGTTATATATGAGTCTCTCAGAAGCCAATGCGGATAAGTCCATTTTTTGATGTCCTCTGTTTTTCTGTAAATTCTGATGGAATTAATAGCATTATTTTTAGTTATTGAAAGATTCACTCGTTGCTACGTTAGAAGAATTTATATACTTTTAATATTGAAATTAATAAACCAAAAAATTAAAAAAATTATTGTATTAAAAAGCATGAATTTTCTCAATATTTGTTTCTGGACTTATCCGCGTTGGCTTCTGGACGACTCATATAAGATAGTGTATTCATGGGGATAAAGAAAGTTCCTTCTTGAGAGACAAATTATGATGTCTGATGTTCCTAGAAAAAATGTTGTCTCCAAAATGAATAAAAACTTTGGATAAACCTTTAAAAACTGCAACGAAGAACCGATCTTAAAGTTTTTTTTGGGGAGGGAGGGCGCGAGGTCTACGGTTCGCAGAATTACTAGTAATTAATACTAATGAAAAGGTAAATGACTTATATGTAAGAAAAATTCAAATTTTAATGTGTTAAAATCAGCTTATAGATGCTGACTCCATGCATATCTATTAAGTGTTGCGACTAAAGACGGGCTAAATTCAACTATCGTAAATTGCTACAGGCAAAAATATTATTCATTATTTACCGTTTTAAATGATTCATAAGAAAAAAATTTAAAAATAATTTTTCATAATGTATAGTTTAAAGTGCAATAACATCTAACACAATCTTTACAATGAAATCTAACACATGAAACAATAAAATTAGGAATATTTTTATTTCTAAATAAAAATTTATTTTCTTTAGTATAAGGGAAAATGACGTCTTGGTTTTAGCAGATGAAGCAATATAATAGATGAGGTGTAATGCAGATTTTCACTTTAGAGTAGAACAATCACTAATACAAAGGGTATCTCCAACAAAAGCGAGTTCTCTTTGTTCTATAGAATTAGAAAACTATATTCCCGAGTGGAAGTAGTTCTTTTCAGAAAGATACTGCTTGAGGATCATTTCTGTTTCTTCCTTTAAGGTGAGATTTTCAACAATAAATCTACGCATCTGATACAGAACTATGTACTCATCAACAATAAATGAAATGAATAGGCTAATACTGTTCATAAGTTCCTTGCGGGTGCGATAGTTTCTTGGGAAATTATAGTTAAAAAGAAGACTGTCAAAAGCTAGTTTTCTCTCTTTTAAAAGTTAAATGTTCCTTAATGCCTGGAGCATACGTGGCAACGTTCGTACATCTGTAGGTCTAGATCGTCGTTGTTTTATTAAGTGATAAAATAAACTGAAATAAGTACTTAAATTTCAAATGTGAAATGAAAAATTCATATCCTCAGGGATAATTAATTTCTGACATAAAATCTACGGTAAGAATTCAGCTTTCATGGAATAAAAGGAGCGTTGTCTATCATTCTTTTACATTATCCTACATTGTTTTTGAAGCTGTATTTCAAATTTCCAAACAAAGAATTCAATAGCTTAAGAAATCTGTTTTTAATTGAATATTTACTTTTACTGAAATTATCAATTGATATATTTGAGGATTAAAGAATAGATAATTTTCGGCTGTACACAAAATTTGTAATTAATTTAGATTTTGGTAAAATTTAAATTATTTTATTTTAAATATTACTTTTGAGAAGACAGTGGTTTAGTGAAAATCCTTGTTGACAGAAAAATATTTTTTTTTCTGAAATATCTAAATAAAATTGCATAGGTGCTCTGAATTTAGTTTGCTTTATTTTGTTGGATATTTTTTGTTTGGAAGCCAAAAAAAGTTATTGGAGACAGATTTAATAAATATGAATTCAGGTTATAGCAATCTGGAATGTTACCATCCTGAATATACGAAGGCCGTTTTTTTTTCAACCCCCGATCGAGCCGCTAAACAGGCAGACAAGTGGTAGGAGGTGGGGATGCGGGGTGGACGGTGGACGACTGTGCATCTCTCTAACCATAGCCTCAAATAGTGCCGAAGCCAGCTGGCCAGTTTGAGATAAGCTGTCTCACGTGAACATGGCTGGAAAATTTATGCTCCCGCCAAGTGCGAGTTGTGTAGTGTTATTCGCTTTTCTCAAGAGGAAGGTTGCTATGCACACCCATCCAAACTACAAACCGGAGAATTTAATCTCTGGAGTCAGGGGTGTGTGATAGAGTCAAGTAAAGGTTTATGGAAAACGATCAATGCAGCTGTTTCTTTTCAGACTTTATAAAGACTGCGAAGAGCCATACTGACTTCTAGAGTTGTCTTCATTCATGGAAAAGCCCGTCGTCACGTGTCTGTTCGCCCGGCGTAAAGCCCCGACATAGCCTCGAGTGATTTTCAACTCTTCCCTGAATTGAAGAACTGGCTAGAAGGCCAAAGCTTCCAGAAAAATAAGGAGATTAAAAAAAAACAAAAACGAAAGGCCCATCACATATAACTGGCGGCAACTTTCTTCGAAGAGGGCAACGGAAACCTAGTCCACCGATATGCAAATTCATGAATCTTCACGGCTATTATGTAGGAAAGTAACCATATTTTAATATAACTTTTGGAAATAAATTCATTTTATTCTCTACTCTTGTCTTTTTTTATGGTACATCGGATGTTGAAAAAAAAAACATCCCTCGTATACCAGT
Organism: Araneus ventricosus; assembly: GCA_013235015.1. Taxonomy (NCBI): domain Eukaryota; kingdom Metazoa; phylum Arthropoda; class Arachnida; order Araneae; family Araneidae; genus Araneus; species Araneus ventricosus. The sequence goes on from BGPR01003659.1 coordinate 107,399, forward strand.
CTGAAATATTATTTGTAATATTAATATTGGAAACCAAAGAATTTCGTTGTGAGCTTTTTAATTACAGATTGGAAGAAACGATTTTCGAAGTATATAAATACATCAACACCTCAGGCACGAGATTAAGCATTGCACTTGATATTCGAGTTGTAAAAATTATATAAATTACGACTTGGCATCTCATCATGATTTTCGAGAGTTAACTTTGATTAACTATCAAAACAAGCATCATGTTTTAATATTTTTGAAAGAAAATTAATTCATTAATAATATTGTATTGTGCTGTTAAATATAGTGCATCGATGTATTTTTTATATCTCCAGGTTTTAAATAAGTAGAGAAATTTAAATATCTCACGACAATTGTAAGAAGCAACCATCTAGTTAAAATTAGAGACATCATTTATATTCTAAGACATAAAGTATTTAACTACAGAATATGTATATATTTTTATGCTACATCTTAACGTTCATACTACACATATCATTAAACGCTATACATATTGCAAATCTGTATATCACAATAGAAGAATAAATATGTTGAGTCTATGAGCTAAACACAACATATATACATACGCACATTGCATGTGTTTTACACCTTCATTTATAGGATCTTAATTTATATTTTGTTTAATTAATAAATTTTAGTTTTTGAATTGAATTTTTGATACGTTTTGTTTATTTTGTATTGAATGTACATATATAACAGGTTATAGTTTAATTGATATTACTATATATATACAGCTTTTATAATTTAGATAGGATGGTGGTCTAGTGGTAAGGTCACGGCCAGGTTCGAAACCCAGTTCCACCGAGGATAAGCCGTGTTTGTGTGCTTGGCGCACTATAAATTTAATGTGAGTCAAACGTCCTCACGCTGGTGTCGTGCGGAAAATTGAAGAGGGAGGTGTCAGCTCTTGTGTCGTCCTCGTTATCTGACCACGCTTCAAAATTGCGAAGTCCGTCCTAAAATATCCCTCGAGTTGTTTCAAAACAAGGCGTTAATGTAACTATGCTAAGCTAAAAATTATAATATAGCTGATATTCAGCAGTCTGAAATTAGCATTTCACATCATCAATACTGCATGAAATAAGTCTTTTAAAGTATTCCTATTTACATATATTTTAAACTAGATCTCATGGAAAAGCACCGAAATAACTGCAATCTCCAGAAAGAAAATTAAAAAAAAACAATTTCTTTTAGTCTCAAATCGATGCAGTCTTATCATTGCTAAGAGCAATCCGTTCATTAACTGCGAAAACGTAATTTGCATCAACGCATGCCACTTCCTGTTGACTTTGTAAATGTAGGCGACGAATTAAGTAAATTTAATACTTAGTTCCAATATACTGCCAGAAAATTAGAAATCTTTGATGTACTACAATCGCATAAGCAGCTTTCTAATTAGATTAGCCATTCAAAGCTTCCTCAACGTGTATCAATGGAAAATATCCAGTTAATAAAGGCACCAAGGGGATAAAATGTGATGATGCAATAAATTTGAAAAGACCGCTTTGTTTATACTTCCAAGCTTTGGCTTATGAAACATATTACCCAGGTCGATGCTGTCAATTGTCTTCAGTTAGGAAGTTTGAGAAGCAAATTTATGCCGTCCTGCTTAAACTTTTGTTTGTTATTTATTGATTTGTTATCATGCGTGATTAAACTTTTGGAATAATTTGGGAAAACATTTGCTTTTGAATTATGCATTTCAACTCAAAATAGAAGTTTGCAAGAGAAACTCTGAAAAATCTAACAGTTTTAATATGCCATTGAAATGAGGATGAGAGGTTTTAAAACGAGAATTAGTAAAGATATAAAATGTCGAAGATCTGATATAAAATATAACAGACATGGCACTTTTTATTAAATGCGTTAAGTATTTTAAACTATATGATATTACACAATATTATTTTTCATTTCTAACTACTTATTTCCTTGTCATTTTTTCAAACTAGGTTAAGATAACGCACTGGAATGTAGAGAAAATACCATATATTAAACATTCAGACATTTAATATATAAGGTAATATTATGTATCTTCCTTAATGAAAACAAATATTTGATTGTATTTAGAATTATTTTTGAAGCTTATTTTTTAGTTTCAAACTTTGGTATAATTAATTTTTAGGATATTGGAAAGTTTTTTAAATTAAATATTTAATTATATTTATGCTAATATTTTTGTTATAAATTTTTAAAATTATTACGCACACACACATACACGCACAGATAATGCTGAGAAAATCTCTAAGAGTAAGCTGGGAATCTTGCTCTCAGATTATAAAATAATTCTGACTTTTATTTCACTTTTTGATGATAAATATATTCTGAAAATGTATGCTTTTCGTATTTTATATAGATATAAATATATATAATTTCCCTTTATGTTTATTCTCTCGTGTCAATCATTCTGTAACTTTTGAAAAAAATTTTGAATGAAGAATGTTATTTTCGAAAAATCTTGAATATAGTTGGTGACAATAGTGATTTAGGCATTGCGATACCTTAGCAACCCAAACTTTTATCTATGTATGAATTTAATCATTATTTTTTAAATTTTGCTGGAAGGATTTATATCCGTGAGAAAAATAACGCAATATTCCTTTCAGGGCTTACATTCTTCAGGGACAATATAGGTGGAAACGATATGTTTCTCTTCGTAGAGAGAAGAAATTATTATTAGTACTTCTTTTTAGTAATACCTATTTCCTGCAGCTGCGTACGCCAATTAATAGACGTTTCAGCTCTCGACGACCACAATATATAAACTGGCACTGGCTATTGGATTTAAATTTTTATGTACGAGACGTTTAAAATATTTCTAAAACTGTTAATATAAAAAAAATCTAGTGTAATGGATTTTATTTGCTTTATTTATTTCTTATTTTGAATCAATAAAATGAAATTTGGATAAGTACTTTTGACACTAAGACAAATTACCATAATGTTCTGCTGTTTGCCATAATATTACCATTTTACAATTTCTACGTGAAGACCTTTGACCAACAGTGCATAGTGAGTCTGTTTCATCTTTAGCAAATCAAAAGTATTTTTTTCTATAAAAATGAACAAAAGGTTTATTTATTATTCATCAAAATGTCATAAAATGTGGAACATATCCACACATAAAAATATCTATCATTTTTCCTTTAATGAGCCATTAATTGAAACATGCTATGTGCCCATTCGGCTGCAATGACTGGTGTGTTAAATCTTACAAATAATAGCTCAACAAGCAACCGTTAGGATTATACTATGATTTTTTCCAAATAAAAAATTTAGTTTAGCTTTTAACTTATATGCACTAAAGGGGCAAACGTGTTTCATTAATACTCAAAATGTAAATGCACTTAAATACAGGGTATTGTTTTTAAACTGTCAATACATACAACAATCTCTAGCTCTATCTATTAGCTGAGATTCGACTAAATTTGGTAAGGGGAATAAAGACGACACGGGGAAAAAGATTCCGTAATAATAATTAAAAAAATATTAGTTTTGAAAGTCACCGATGGGGGAAATGTGGCGATGTTGTAGTGTACACATCTGAGAATTAGACAAATGAATAACAAAGAAGAAATTTCAGTGCAAAACCGCTTTATTACAGCAAATAAACTGGCCGAAAGGGTTACAGAGATGAAACTACAGTGCATCATAACACTTTATTCAATAAAATTACTACCTCCGCGAGGGCATATAATGATCCCTCCATATGATTCAGCGTGACCACCCTTCTCGTGGACCACACATTGCATCCTGCTCAAAACATTCTCCATATCCATTTTCCCCGGATCTAACTTCATACGATTCTTCCAGTCCAAGGTCTATATTGGTGGGGTCCCGACGTTGTCGACCTTAAAGGACAATTATAATTATGGGCTGTGCTGAGCATTCCTGGTGACATGTTACTTTCAGCTGTCGAGAAAGTCGTGTACAGGATGCAATGTGCGGTCTACGAGAAGGATGGTCACATTGAAAGAAGTCTGGTTCTATGCTGCACTGTAATTTCATCTCTCTAACCCTTTGGAACAATTCATTTGTTGTATTAGAGCTGTTTTGCACTGAAATTTCTTATTTGTTATTCATTTTTCTAATTCTCAGTTGTGTAGACTACAACAGCGCCGCATTTTCCCCTCTTCGGTAACTTTCGGAGCTAATTTTATCTTATCACGATTCTTTTTCCCCATGTCGTCTCTAGTTCCACTACCAAATTTGGTGGCATTTCAGCTGGTAGATCGAACTGCAGATACCTCTGAGTAGTATCGGTTTAAAAAAACCCTGTATATAATAAATAGACTATTTTAACCATAATATAAAACAAAATGGAAAAGTGGAGTTTAATTAAACGTTTTGTTATGATTTAAAATTATTCGTAACTTATACTGATTACATGCATTAAAATCTTGTGGATGAGTAATTTAAGCAGTAAATGGAATTTAGAATTTGACCAGACCTTGAGCAAAAAACCAGTTTTTGAATTCCTTTGAGTAGAGTTAAATAATGTCATGTAGAACCAATTTATCATGTTTTTCATATTATTAATTGGCAATCATATTTGTTCAATTCTTGCAAATGTTATTCCCTCTAACAAAATACCTGCTGGGCAACTCATTACACTAAACATTTGACGATAATAATCCCTTTATTAAATTCAGTACGAGCTTACATATAGAAAATAGTTCGCCTTAAGGAATGATTTTGATTTTTAAATGACTGAAAATTAAATTCTTGCTATATATTACAATTTGCTCTAAGTTTAGAAAACTGCATCCTAGTTATGGTAATCAGTGTACAGAGTATTTTCATATGGTTGGTTTATATAGTTCTACGAAGTTAAATCAATTATTTCAACAAATATTTCTGTGATTGTTTCATTTAAGCAAATTCTACAAAAATTTATATCTATTGCCATCCATATTTCATTTCATTTTGTAGTACCAAATCAGAAAAAAAAAGATATTACGAAAGAAATGTAATTGTTATTATTCAAGATGTTATTAAATTTTGGACAATTTACTAAAGAGAAATAAAGATGGTAAAATATAATCAGCTCATCGTTTGTTATACATTGGAATTCATTACTATAAGCAGTGTATATGAAACTCTTTGCATAAATAAAGCACACGACATTAGAAATACCGATAGACATAATTTTTCACAAAGCGTATTAGAAGACCGAAAGCTTAATTTGTCTGCTTTTAAAAAGCATGTAAATGTATTTTGACAAGTAAATTATTTTATTACATTCTAGTTAAATCAGCAGATAAAATGAACGCTTTGAATGCTGTCAAGAGCCAAATTGTCATAAATTTTGCTGTATTTAAATATCGTTATAGAAATTCGTATCAAATATTCATAAATTAGATATTTTTTGGTGTTCAATGCAGTTGTATGTTTGTTTCTTCAAATATGAATAATGAAATTTCAGCTTTATATTGTAAAGCTGGTTTTGTTATGGTTTAGAGAGTAACAGTGAATTCTAATTATATTAAATAAGCAAAAATATAAGAAAATAGTTTCAGCTTATTCGTTAATCTAACGTATAAAATGTGATTCGTCAAAGATCCACATTGTGCAATGCAAAAAGATTTTTGAAATAGAATTTTAGAAGTGAAAATTTTTTACAATGCAGTATATTTCAGAATAAATTTTAAAATTTCGCGAATAATTGCTGCTATATTTGCAGTGTAAAACAAAACATTCAACAGCAAAGTTATTTTTTTTCAAGTGATTGATAAAAGTACTATCTATTTTTTGCCTTCCATATTTTGATATCTCCTTTCCTTTGCAGGGTTTAAAACTTCATAATCAGGTTTTCCAATTAATAATAATCAAATGATTAATATAAATTATGCAAACATTTCTACTGAGTGTATTTAATTTTCGTGCTTACCATTCTGTTATGGATATTCTATTTCTACACACACCCATCCAAATGCAAACCGGAGATTTTTATCTCTGGAGTCGGCGTTGTGTTGTACTGTAAAGTAAAGTATAGGTTATCGATATTCTATTTTATACGAGTCAATTATTTCAAAGATGTGGTGTCGATTTGGTTGGCTTAATTAATGTAATTAATGCTGCAAATAAATAAATTTATTTAATAATATATCTAAAAAGAACACATTTACGACCAATTCATACTGAATCTATGATTAATGCAAGTTCTGAAAGAGCGTAAAATAAGATCAAGCATGACATTTATTACATTACCAGTTAAAACTTTCTTACAAATCTGTTGCACATTTGGATTTTTATTCTAGACAGAATGGAGGTCTTGATTCTGAAGAGCTCTTGTTCATCTTTTGAAAATCATATATATATATATTGAGACTTTTGACTTCAAAGATCTTTTTACAAGCATTCCTTTAGCCACTCTTCGAGAGGTGCTTAACTCATACTTTTTTGATTACAAAAATTTTCTCAATATTTCTTTTGAGTATTGGGATAAATTATGTAATTTTTGCATATTTAATAATTTTATTTACAATGGGGAAAGTATTTTTTTCCAATCACATGGCATTCTTCAAGGATCTTCTTTTTCTTCTATTACAGCTAACCTCTTCCTTCATTATTTTGAGAAGAATTATTTACTTCTTCATCCTCAGGCTTTCAGATTCGTAGATGATCTAATTGTTTTTAATCATGGATCATTTAATATTACGTGGCAAAATATTTATCCTTCCGCCTTGCTTCTTAAACAAACAAACTGTAATCAGTTTGAAGCGGATTTTTTAGATCTGGATATTAAACTTGTTGATAATAACTTTTTTATCGATATTTTTGACAAAAGAATGGATTTTAATTTTTGTGTCAACCGACTTTCATATTGGTCTTCTAATATTTCTATTAAGATTTATAGAAACACTATTCTCTCTCAATTTTCTCGCATTAGATCTATTTGTTCGAACGAAATTTCAAAATCTAGACAATTAAAGCTTTTGTATGATCAACTTTTAAATAATGGTATTCCCAAAAACTTTGTGCGACGATATCTCAAGCAGTGATTCAGGAGCTACTGACAAAGAATTTTTCTCCTTCTCTTCCTCTGTTTGGCAGCAGCAATAACTGGTTTGGCGTCCATTCTCCTCGTGGTCCTCACGGACTCGCTAGTTTTTTCCTGGCCATGGTAAGCGTATTTCGCTTTTATTTTATTATTTTTTTGTTTATACTGCTATTTTATTTATTTTATTCTAGGTCTTTTGTATTCGGATTTTTTGCTTTCGATTCTTTTTAAATCTTCTTAAATGCATTTATCTTTTATTCAAGAATTCTTCCATTTTAATTGTCTTGTTCTTTTTGAGGGGATGGCGGCATTTTTTAACGGATTTCGTTTGTCGTTAGCAGAAAAAAGCACAAATTAATATCATGAGCGAGCTTCCCTCCCTGACGAGCGGCTCACTATGATATTTTCAATTTTATTTTGGTTTTTATCTATTTTTTGCCATTGTGTCTTGATTGTTTTTGAATTTTTGTCTTGTGTTTCTAAGTTTGTTTTGATATATATATATACATTCATCTTTTTTCTTCTCTTTGATTCATTTCTTGAATAACATTCAAAGTATTGTATTAAGTTGAAAGCAGATGCTGTCACAGAAATATGTTACGAAGAAATGTCACTGAACTGTTAAAAAGGATGTATGCACCAAGTATATCAGTATATTTAGCAAGGAAGGTTTACTGATTTTGGCGTATTTTTGATTTTCTTGAATTAAGGAAAAGGAACTAGTTCCGTTTTTTTCCGTAACTCATTTAATACTGACAAAAACCATTTAATATTTTTGGAACGAATGAAAATAATTTCTTGATTAAATTAAAATAACAATTTTGCAATTGATTTTTTTTTCTTAATCGCCGCATTTGATAAAACATACGAAAACATTAAGTGACATGTCCGTGAATAAAATTCAGTTAACTGTTCTCGAGATATAACAATGATTATTTTACTTTAACTCTATGCATTGAAAACTCAGCCATATAAAAAGTGACGAATCTGTAGCATCTATTGTGAAATAGAATCTCTCACAATTGCTTATAATTATTTTCAGGGTTAAGTAATTACAGTAAGTTATCTTTCGCAATAATTTCATTATTATCCGTAATCACCGCCTAACTTATTAGATCGACGCATTTTTTTCTATTGCAGATAAATTCTCAGACCACACAGGTGATTAATTGTTTTGCAACTAATAAATGGGCTTTTTTGCAACGAATAAATCTTACATAAATTTGTTTGCTCAATTTACTCTCGTTTTTCATTATTCCCATCGTAGTCTTCTTTGGAAAAGGAAATATCCGGGACAATATTTATTTTCGGCCATTCCTTGCTTATCAATATTTTTTCCACAAGAGTGATAGAAATTAACTCTTTCTTTTTCTTCGTCCTTATTAACGAGATTTATTAGTTTCAATTTTGCAAGAAGAAATAATTTTGCAAATATTAATGATCTCTTAACGTTATAATTTTATTGTTTGCTTTTGGATTAAATAGCATTTAAAATTCTTTCAAAAAATCTTTTTCATGTAAAAGACTTCCTCCAAAATTTAAACCTAATTATTACATAAAGAGAAATCTTTTGAGAAAAATTTAATAATCATTCATTTTAAAATTGTGTAAAAATGATTTATTTTAATATAATCTAGTTGAACAGAGGTTTGACTCCAGGGGCCATCGATGTTCAACTGGAGAGTTTAATACTAAAGACTAAAATATAAAGCAGATATATATCAATTTCAATCTTTAAATTTTCGAATTCATGCTATGAACTAGCATTAAGTTATTTGTACAGTTATATTCAGATCTAAGATAAGTTTTAGATTTAAAAATATGGAAGACATTTTACAATTGTATTTATAAAAGCGAAAGTGAAATAGAATGCCTTTCTGTCGGTCCGAAATTTCATCGATTTTTGATATAAGAACAGCATATTAAATGACAGCTGTCTAATTCGTTATTTTGTTGAGTTATTGTGGTCACATTCATTTCAAGTTCCTCAGTTGAAAAAGAAGGATCCGAAGTTGCAAATCATTGTGACTGTTTTTTTCTTCACTTAAGCAAAATATTTAAATAGGCAGTGCGCATATTTTTATTATGACTAATAACCTAACTTTCAAGATCCACCCATGATTATTCTAGGATGAGCGCAAAATGCAGTCTGGATTGCAGCTTATTTCAAGCCGAAAAAGAAATATACCCTCTTTTATTGAATGCACTATTACGCGTATTTAGTTGTTTCAAAATTTTAAAGGGATTCGCTATGAAGATAGAATCAGGAAAGTGTTTTCACATGGTAAAAAAAGAAAGTAGTTCCAAACAAATTTAATTTAAACACTGAATAGTATGGTTGGGAAAAACTTTATGGGATACACATGTACAAACACAACGCAGACAAATTCAAAGATGTTTTTTGCGAACTCAAAGAGGTCCAAAACTTGAAGATTCACCTAAATCACGAAACCGTATTTTTATGATGATTGCAAAGCTTTCTTTGAGAATATTTCCTTTTATAAACATACTTCACATCCTTTCAATTTTAGTCCTCACCAGAAAATGAAAAAGTTTATAAAATTGAAAATATCGTAATATTCAGAACATTATCAACATATTAGCAAGGACCGTTTATTATATTTTATTCTTTAAAAATTTAAATATCATATTAGCCGTATTCTGAGTAAAAAGGGGGATTATCTTTTAGATGTCCGCTTCAGTAAATTTACGAAAATGTGAAAGCTTACCAGTCATAAAGAGACCAATGACAGTGTTTTTAATACAGGAAGTCATTTCTTTAAACCCAAGAGTTTGGTTGAGTAAATATAACGAATTCATGTAAATAGTCATTAAAACTATTTTTGGATCAAAATTGTCAGAATTAATTCTATTTTCATCAATTTGTCGCAGCTGTTTCAGAATTCTTTAATCATAATTCTTTCTGCTCTATATACAACAATAAAAATATTACAATAAAGTCATTTAACGCTTGCTATATAAAAGTGAAACATATAACGAACATACTGAATGTATTTCAATAAATGATTATTACTGACTGACTTCTTTTATAGCGATATTGTAAATTTTACGCTTCTGAAAGGCCAATTTTTGATGGGCTCAAAAATATAATTGGAAGAATTTCATCTATAATTGAAGAGAATGCATGCAATAAAAAGCATATTATTAGTTAAAAATTTACAATAGTAATATAAATTGTACATTTGTAAAAATAATATTAATGATGATATGAATGAACTCAATAAAAAGAACCATTTTTAGAGTTTTATTTTATTTCTTTATATTAAGCATACCGACAAAAGAGCAAATTATTTCCCTTAAGAAGGAAATATAATATACCACTCTTCAATCTATTTTTTTCTAAAAATTCTGAAAACAATAAATAAATTTCACGCTTTGGTTATAAAAATAGCTTGATAAAAACAAGGAAATTTAATCTGCTTTAATGTGGAAATGGAAAAGGACTTTCAAACATTTCCTCAGTAATTTTGTGAGGAAGTTGAAAGGAAGTTCAGAAGTAAATGGTTCAGGAATAAACGAGCTGAAAGAATTTAATTTACTGACATATAAAAAGAAAAATCTTTTTGAAGAAATTTCAAGAGAGAGAGAGAGAGAGAGTGTTTTCCTTACCTCTTTCGTAAAATCAAAACAATAATGGAAAACAGAGACCACAATGCATGAAAAGTATTTTTGACATTAAAAGAAGAAAAATATTGTTTTGGGATTTTTATATTTTTATTTGAGAATGATGTAAACCATATATTTTTTATTGTGTTTTGTGTGAGTGTAGTTTGTTTATCAACTGAGGGAGATAAAACAAAACACTTTTTTTAAAATTAGAATTTTATTAATTTTCCTATATGCATTAGGTTAAAACTGCTATGATATATCATTTTTATTACAGAGTAACAAAGAGTTAGATATAATAAGGCTTACAATTCTAGGCTCTCTAAACAAATACTTTCAACGTTGGTGTAATTGTTTGCAAATTATTGCATATAGCAAGATTTTATTTGTTTACCAACACGTATTGTATGTTACATCCACTCTGACATGCCATTTTTAGGTATGGAAATTATAGGGCTCACAAACTAAGATCTCGAAAAAATTATTTCACTTCGGTGGAATTCTTTGCATCGAGATTAGTTTCTTGCTAACATGTTTATTAATCGTTCTAATTAATTAAATGCCATTGCATATGGGGAGCATTAATCAATTTTCCTTATACGTATAAAAGATCATAGTTGCTACAGTTTCAATATTTTACAGTATAGTGAAGGAATGAATATTTCAGGGCTCCTAAGTCCTGAGTCTTAAAAAAATATCTTCCACCATAGTTCGCTTACTTGCATCGAAAACAGATATTTGATAGAATATTTATTAGATATTTCTATTTAGCTTAGATAAATAAAAATTGTGCTTTTTAAAATAAGGGTAAATACAATTAACATTTGTTGCCGTTTGTTCATTTCATAACAACAATAAGTATTCCTTAATTATGAAATGATGAATAATTATTAGATATTTGACAAAAATAATGGTTTGAAACAAATTTTATGTTCAGAAACATATTATATTTGATTTAAGAATTCTGATTGTACAGTAGATTTCAATTATACAAAGATGAATAATAAAACTAGTAAACAATTACTACGTAGCAGCAATATAAAAATCTAATTAAATTAGTTTGATTTTATTTCATTTTCTTTTTGAACCCATGTCTTCCCATTCAGTTGATATTTAATAAGCATTCATCTTGATATTCAGTTCTAAGATTATATCTAATTGCACAAATGCTGAATCATGTTTTCCTTTGTTGTCCGATGTTGAAAACTATTAGAAAGAATGAAATTAGACGCCATATCAGTTGTTTATTTCGTTCATTAAGCTTCGTTTTTTGGCTTTCGTTGTATGATATTGATTTTCATTGTTCTTTGTTTTTCAGCTGCAATTGCGCGCTACTTAAACATTGTTTAAATTTTATTTTCTAAATTTTATTATCTAATTTTATTCTTTTGAATTAAAAAAATGTTGTTTTTGTTTAGAGTTTAAGTTAAAATTTTTTTATTTTCAAATTTATTCTAATTTTTCTAGTTGATTGTTTTTAAGCTTTGAATGTGAGGAAGATATCTATGCATCTGATCATTAGCAAGTATTAATTTATTTCTTAAAATATACACAAAATGATGGTTGTTTGCGAAACATTGGTGCCTATATCATCCGATTAGACACTATGAGATAAAATAATTCAAACAAAGTCCCGAAAATTCCAGATTTTATTAAAGAAAACATTTGATGTAACCACTTTTATTTCCTCTCATGATGAAACCGCATTGAAACGAATCTTTGATGTACTTTGGAATGGTAATTTCATTATTAAATATAATTTTTGATCGTAGAAACTTAGAGCATGTTTGTTTAATTATTTTTGTTACAAACAGCTTTCTACTGGAAGAAATTAATATATATGCTACGGCTAATGTGATTAATTGGTTATTACGAATAATAACCGGTTATAGTGTTGAATAGATTTATCACATTGATCGATTATCTCTACTAAAAATGAGAGAATGTTCGTCTGTGTGTTGGTGGTCTACAGGTACCTCTGTACCTAGAGCTACGAAATTACACACAAATATACTTTGGAGGGTGGGAATGAGCATCTTGGAACCATTTTTTAAATTTTAATTAATTAAATATTAAACGAGATTTTGACGTTTCTCCTCTATAAATAAATTGTACAGCATTTAAAAATTCAAAACATTATCTTTTCAATGATACCATCTAGATTGTCTTACAATTTTTTTCTCTAATTTAAAAAAAATTAGAAAGTATTTTTACATAATTTTCATAATATGTTCTTCGAGTTAAATTTTTTTTAACTCTTGTGCATTCTCGATGGCAAAAAACAGTTTTAATATTTTCATAAGTTAATTATCAACTAATCGATTAATTTAATTAAATTTCGATTTCGTAAGAGCGGCAACTTCTGTTAATGAACACAAGAAAAGATTGATTTTAAGATTCATTAATATTTAAAATAATGAATTATAAATTACAGAATAAAAAGTAGAAAGTAATTAAAATAAAAAACTAAATTTTAATACAATATTAGCTTTTTAATAACCCCTTTTTATTAAATTTATGTTTTCATGTTAACAAATTTGTTTGAATTAAATCAAATTGATTACAGATTCTGTTCTGATTTGTTTGAATTAAAAAAAATTCATTAGACTTCCATTTTGAACTCCACAGGTAATCTTTCAATATTAATGACTATCCATATAATATTTCATCGAATGAGCTGCACTTAGCTTTTAACTAAATTGGTTAATCTAACAGGAAATGTTAAAATGAAATTCTAAGTTATTCAAATTTCACAATGATGTTTAGAAATATTAGCAGTCTAATAAGTCATGATTTCGAGTATAGGATTTTCTGTCGAAGAAAATGCCATAATTAAGAAATTACGGTAAATAATGATTGGTGGAACTGAAACAGAAAACCTCAGGCTAGTTTGGCAGCTGAATTAGTAAGATGCTACACTTGTAGTTTATGTTTTATAATTTAGAACGGTTGCGATTTGAATTAACTGGCTTCTGAGAGTCATTATCTCTTAATGCGTTTAAGAGATAACAGCATTAAGATTCTGTTCCACTAAGTAGTTATAAATAGTAAAGTATTTGTTCACTTTATCTTTAAACGTTTCCTCTGATGTTAGATAATTGATGTTAAAATATTTTCATTATAATATGCAAACATAATATTGTTGTGGGAGTGAAATTGATGGTGTCCTTGGCCGTTATTGTCAATGTGTAAGGATATATTTTGTCTTTAAATATTAGTTTTACCAGCCTTATTTACAATTGTGATTTTTTCTGCCCGATGTTCATACCCTGAGGTTAGTTTTACTGAGGAAATGACATGGCTACCGCTAGGTAATGCTTATTAAAGCGGCTGAATATCGCTGTATTACTTTATTTCTTTTCTGTGTGAACATACTTTTATTTTCTTGCATAGAAAGTGTAGAAAGAAAAAGCGTTGTATGAGGGAAGTTCCGAAAGTAAGTTTCGTCATGCTTTTTCACAAGGAAGCTTTATTACAATCCAAAACATACAATGGCACAACAAAGCTCAAACTTTTGGCTATTTTTCCACACATTCGCCACCGAAATTGATACATTTTTCGTACCGTGAAATCAATTTCAAGAAATCATCAGGATAAAAATCGGTGCCCAGCGAGCGAAGGAAGTTTTTCACAGCCTGTTGCACCTATTCATTGCTTCGGAAGTCAGTTATGATAGTGCTGATAGTCCCGATAATGCTGAGTTCAATGCAGGAAAAAGGTGAAAGTCTGATGGGGAAGATCGAGGCGACGAATGTGTTCTTGCATTATCGTTCAGAAGCAAACCCCCTCGAAGCCTATTGCCATTCTTGCAGACTTGTGATCAGCGTGAGGTCCTTCAGCACCCGTCTTCATTTTTCCCCCTGCATTTAAATCAGCACTAACGGGATGTCACTTCCGAAGCAATGAAGACGCGCAGAAGGTTGTGATGAACTTCTTTCGCTGGGCAACGATTTTTACCCGTACGGTTTCTTGAAATTGGTTTCACGGTGCGACAAATATAGCAATGTCGGTGGCAAATATGTGGGGAAATAGCCAAACGTTTGTATTTTGTAATGCCATTGTATGTGTTTTATTGTTATAAAGCTTCCTTGTCAAAAAGCATGACAAAACTTACTTTCGGAACATACCTCGTATATTCGCACAAAAATGCCAACTGGGGAGTTTTATGATTCTGCACACATTATACCTTCCTGAGTTCAAGAAAACATCTTTGGAATTATGTCTCTCTGTTTGTGAATTAACAGAGAACTATAACTGAAAAAGAAAAGAGCTAGCTGAAGTCTTTACATAAAGACTGTAGATTGCTTTCAAATTTTGGAATTTTCGTTAAAGTAAGGCTGTCCAACTATTCGCTTGTGAACATGACAACTCAAAAACGTAATGAGTTGGACGGAGAAAGTGTGGTATATTGTTTTTTCATCAAAATTGTGCATTTGTGACAGATTTTGAACCAAATTCGTCAGCTGGTTGACTATCTGTCTATTCCTGAGCATTGGTACATGATAACTCGAAAACTTCAACACTCCATATAACAGAAAAATTTAGTGTGCCTTCCGAAACAAAGTTGTAGATCTCAATCAAACTTTTATCTAATGAAACAAGGAAAAATGGTGATAAGGAATACCTGATACTTTTCTCTTTATTATGAAGCTAACCACAACAAGCCTCAAATTGACGAAATGCACGAGAAAGTTGAGGCAAGAACACACCCCCTGATTTAGTTCACTAGATGGACTGAATAATATAGCGATCAGCCTTATATACAAAAACTCTAACTGAAATTTCATTTTGACACAAAATTTGTTTCAGTCCATTTAAATATTTTTATGACTCCTCAGATTTATCTCACATCACCAGCTAAATCTACAGATCAAGAATCGTAGTTATCGTTTATTCCAGGTACGCCAAACTCTTTATAATTGTATGAAACCAAAATTGCGAATTTGTATTAAATTTTGGACCAAATTGGTCTACGGGAAGAGATCCCAAACTCATACTCGATTCTTTTCAATATACTATTAAGTTATTCATGCTTCCACATGATAAAATCTGATGTTTATAGAAGATGATTCTAAATTAAAACTCTTTCTAACTATATATTGTTAAAAAGCTGTAAAGTTGTTTCCCTGACATACTAATCTTGGCGACAAATTTGGCAACCATTTTCACGACAAAAGTAATCTTCCAGAAAAATCCTGAATCTGTGGACATATCTCTACTGAGAGCCAGTAATTTTGTGAGCCTTCCAGAAATTACATCATTTCCTATATAATGATGACACTTCCTGTTGTAAAAGTATAAAAGCAAGCTCTCAAACCAAGAGTAGTTAGTTGGACTTGGAACAGCAAGGAAGCTGGTGAATGGAAAAACATTTGAGTGCTATTGAGAGTGTTGTTAGCGTCTGAGATTTAGTAGTGATATCTGTTGCTAATTCATACAAGTGCTGTTTAGTTTTATTACCTGTACTACGTTACTGTTTTGCTGAACTCTTCGTGGAATAAAGTCATTTATTTTTTCATTATCCTGCTTGTTAATCTGCATTCACGTACACCCACAAGACAATTTTTGTAACAATATGTTTAAAAGTTTTTATTTATTTTCAAGCAAATGCACTAAAATTACTTGAAACAACAAAAGAATGAATATGAATTAAAAAAATCAACATGAAGCGCTTCCTTTGATGTTTTACTTAAGTAAATTTAATTAAACTACGTTACGCACAATTTGATTTTTTACATAAGCAAGATTAATTTAACAACGTTATGTAACTTAGAATTTAAAGATTAAATACAGAAAAAGAGCAATTCAGTAATTTTTTCTACAAAATGTAGATAAGAAATTAAGCTATGTTACGGAAATTCTTGAACTTTTTAAAGTCCGCTAATAATTGAATGAATGCTTTCATAAACTACGAACTCTCATTACACATTCATACGAAAACAGTCATTATTTAAATATATAACACGTTTCTGCAGATAGGACGGTTTTAAATAATACAAAGAAGTCTTTTTGAATATCTAGTTAAGGAATTTTAATAAGTGTAAATAATGAAATTTTCTGGTTTGTATAAGTATTTCGAAACATTCGTGTTGGAAAATTTCAAAAAAATATTTGCTTATAATTAGCAAAATACTTTCAGGATAACTTGAAGATTGAACTGAAACTATTTACATTACGAAATCAATAATATTTATAAAATGAAATGCAAATGTTCCAACTACGTCTGCTCTTATTTAATTGCTTAAATATAACATATATGATTTCAAAGAAATTTTCATCTTCATTTTTATACAAATATTTGAAAAGTCATGCCTTAGATTTTATTTCATCAAGATAAGTAGCTCATTCACAAATGATTTCTATTTTAAAGAAAAATAAGATTTTAGAAAAAAAAATATTTTATGTCCTAATAGTTTATACAGTGTTTAAAAACATTTGCCCAACTTTTATTTACTTTTGTTTCATCACTTCTAGAGACAAAAAGTGAGACGAAAAACAATATTGAAAAAACCTGTGCTCATTTTATTTTCGTTTTATTTCACTATTTGTGCTTATATAGATCATTTAGAGAAAAAAAATTTAAACCTTCTGTTTTGTTATCATGAAACCCAGATAAAAGTACGAGATAAAACCTAAAGATATATAATTTTCAAAACCAAATGTTATTAAGGATAGATCATAAATTTTAGTAAGTAATTCCTTTCATAAGATAATTTACTGGTCGAATACAGTTCTTATACCAAAAAAAATCTCGTAAAATCAGCCAACCATAAAATACAAAGTGATTTAAAAAATAAATTTACTAACTGTTAGTAGAGGTAGGAAACACAAAAACAAACCAAATTCACACAGGAAAGCATGACCAGAAATTTCATCTAGATGAGTTAAAGGCTGAATTTTTTCGTTTCGTCTTTGTGATTTAAAACTTAATTAAAATAACTCAGCAAATGTTTTGCATTAATAGTTTCTAATTATAAATTTCAACCTTCTCCTTTTATCATCGTTATTTTAAATTTAATTAAAATAATCCGGCAAAAGTTTCTATTAATAGTTTCTATTTAATAAATTTTTAGGAGTTAACAGAGTTAACTTTTTGATACTCATTTACTTTTGTGATAAAAGAGAACCACTGCGACAGTTTGGTTTCGTTCTCTTTGTTAATATTGATTCCATACGTTAAACAAATGACACAATCTTCTCTGGAAAAAGATACCATTAGTTTCATAAGAATTGTCGTGAAGTTTTATGATTTAGGTTTACCCCCCTTTTTACTTTCTCGTATACGAAGTATACAAAGCGAAAGTATTGTAATCATCAAAAAATTCGAACTCGAGATTTTGACGAATCTCCACGTTTTAGACCTCCCTGAGTCCGAAAAACACAATTTTGGAATTATGTCTGTGTGTCTGTCTGTCTGTGAACACGATAACTCGAAAACTATTAGAGCTACGGGGATGAAATTTGGTATGTGGTCTTTAAACATAATTTGTAGGTTTCTTTCAACTTTTGGACAAAATCCGTTAAAGGGAAGTCTGTCTATCTGTATGTTCGAGGTCATGTGAACGCTATAACTCAAAAACTTGAAAAGCTAGATGGATAAAATTTTATACACAGTTTTATCGTCATGAATGTAGGTCCGTATAAAATTTTGGATCAAATCCGTGGACGGGTTGACTGTCTGTCGGTCTGTATAATCGTATACTTGTATCTCATAAGCCCTTTGGCTTAGATAAATAAAACTTGGTATCACGTATGCTAACATTAATTATAGATCTGTGCCCAAATTTCGTTCAAATCGGTTAAAAAACAGGTGTTCAAATTGCATATTTAGTTCAAAATGCACATTGCGACTGTGTATTGGCGAGCGTTTCGCTTATTTTACTAAAGTTATTATGGTTGGCGTTTGACCTTGGCAGTCTACGCAGGAAATTGTAGCGAGACGCACTTCGGAAATTATGGCAACCCCTGAATCTAAGTTCGTTCTGATATTCTTCAGATGGAAGGTATGGTGAATCTTGCGTGATATCAGCAGTAAGATTTCGTAGTCGAAAACGTTAAATAAAGTTCTAGTTCCTCAGCGCGCGTAAAAATTGAGAACATAAGCAATTCTTTTTTGCAAAATATTAAGTTTCAGGAATTCATGAATTTGATATGTTTCATTGTAAATCACCATTCATAATTTTTTTCTCAAAATAACCAGGCCTTGGGTAAATACCCCAATAATATTTACCTACCCACTGGGTGTTTACCCACCCCACATTACTTTTCGTATGCGAGAAAGTTTCGGGGAGGCCACTCCCGCTAGTTTTTATTGAAAAGAATGATTTAATTTATCTTTTTATATACATATGATATTATAATCAGGGGAACAAATTTAGGAACTTTTAAATTAATACAAGATTATAAACTTTTAAATTTTCTACTAATTATGCACCTTTCAGAATTTTAGATATCTTAATTGACATTATACCTGTTGACTCTAATTATCTGCAAATAATTATTTAAGATGGATCTCTACACATATAAACAATCTTAGGGATTCAAATCATTAAATCAATTAAACATCTAACATTTCACAAATCAATGATTAAAAATCTTCACTCAATGTAAAATCTTAGCAACAGGTATAAAGTGCAACTTCAATTTAATTTTAGTTCTTAATTTATCCTTAAAATAATCACCACATTTAATACCAAAGCAATTCTTAAAAATCTTAAGTTTTGCGTTGTGTTTTTAATATATAATTAGATGTTATATTTTATATTAACCCAGGATACACCAAATAGTTACCTCCATCAGTGTCATAGGGGTGACAAATAAATCAGAGACGAAATTACTTAAACTAATGACATTTATTTATATGAAAAATAGTTCTACCATTTTACAACACAATTCATTTAGACTAATCTTATTGATTGAGAATCAGAATTACAACTTCACATGAATAATGACGGAAAAAACATAAAATAAGGAACATAATATAAAATTATAATTTAACACACAAGCATAATAATTCTCGACAAGAAAACATTATTTTTCAAGATTTTCAAGAAAACATAATTTTTTAAGATTTTCAAGAAAACATTATTAAACAAGATTTTTCCTGTAACGAATCACAGTGTATATACTTCTATACTTATTATTGATATTTTTGGAGGCAAACAAATCAATAAGATCTATAGGAAATTAGAATCCTAAAACACATCATAAAACATTTATTTCACTATGAAAAACAATCACTTGACTAAACAGTTTAAGTTTACTACATGTTTCTAAACTTTTCTTGGCCCTTGTGCCATAAAACTGAAACTAATCAAATCAAACCTAACACAATATAAAATATCCCCCCGCAGTATCAAATTCATGATGGCAGTAGGAAATCATCGTCTCTTTCTGGATCCTGTTCCTCGATATTTGATTGAAAATCACCTCCATCTAGTTTCCATTTCGAGGAAACAGATATCTGCTTTCATATCGACTTATTGCCGATAATGTGAGACCAAACAGCTTACTGAAGTCACGGCCAATACATCACCGGATTAAATGCGATTCTAAAACGCATCGATGAGTTTTGATGAAGTCTTATAATATTAATTTTGCAATGGGCAGTGAAGAATAAACATTTGATCTTGAAACTTAATTTCAATGGCTTTTCGGTACAGTTATCGGTAGTGTTACAGGCAGATGCAACATAAATCTGCCGTTCCTTCTCCCTGAGATGTGTAATAACCTCTGAACCCATTTCATATGTGTCGTAGAGAATTACCAGCAAGTTTCGGAACTTAGGAAGAAACAGTAAGAGTTCACAGGAACAAATTTAATCTAAGATGTAAATACAAGACAGAGTTGCTAATTAAAATATTTTCATAAATAATAGAGAGTAATTCAGTGAATTATAGTGGTATGAGCTTTTGGATTAATACTTTACAATTCATTCTTAAATGATTCTTAACAATGGTATAATATTTTTAGATTAATTTAAATTTTCGCTTATTCAATTTTGAAAAAAGTGTGAATTTTGAGGAAGGCCAACTTGAAATTTAATGAAGCTTATCATTAATTAATAATCCTTCTTCATGTTTCAATTTTTTTCAATTTATATATAAATTGAAATGTTATACTATTCTTCCAATCAATTCATTTTGCACAAACTTTCGCAGTTTAGAATGACGCTTGTTGAATGAAACCAATCAGCATTTTGCACTATGATAACCTCAAATTTACCAATAAAATTCTCTTTTTATGGTTAACGTTTAATGATATACGCGATTTTAATCGTTGACAAATTAATATTACCATTTTTAAAGATAGTGCGCGTCCGATTGTTTTTCAAAGCATTTCAATTTTAACAAGTGCTCATTCATAAAGTTAACTCAATGTTAGCAACTAAATATTTATTAGATAAAGCAATAGATTAAATTTCTTTTACTTATTCTGTCGGAGCATCGGAGTTGGTTTCTTAAGGGTTCTTGTTTTCACCAAGTATACATTTATAAAGTTAAATCAACTCTAATAACTCAATATTATTTCGATGAAGCAACAATAAATAAATTATTTTACATATTCTGTTATTTTTTCATTGGTTTAGTGATTAAGCACTTTTAAAAACACCTTTGTACGGTATGAAATAATCATTGAATAATCAAAGGAAGTCAGATAGAAGAACAAAATGAACATGGTCTAATTCAAATTTATTATCCATTTACAATGATGATCGTCAGATTACCTTTTAATAGATCTCTTAAATACGTGTAACTCTTTCTTGTGCAGGAAAAACAGTTGAACTTAGGATTTTAATGTAGACATAATAATGTTATCTCTTGATTTTGATGATCATTGTAAAAGTAAACAAATAATATTTCATTCAATGACCTCTTTAAACATCTTCGGTGGCTGAGGATGTATACTTTTTATAAAATACTGCACAAAGTCATGAGAAATATCCTCAACGCATTAACTATTGGAAAATGACGGAAGACTTCTTTAACTATTGGAAACGAATGAACTATTGGGAAGCGAGATAAGTGTGTTTTGCTATCGTATGACCAATGTGACTTAATAATGAACAGAAGATATTTGATATATGGCATATTTTAGGATAAGGGCGTTTAAATAAGTCAGCGTAAAACAGAAGATGCAATTAAATGGAGGAAAAAATTTTATAAGCAATTATTCTGAATTTTATACTGTTCCTTAAGATTAATAGGAATAAAGAACTATTATGTATATCGTCTCATAGAAATAATAATAAATGGATTTCTGATTAATAAACGGATTAAGCAGTTTTATTTCACAAAGTGTAAAAGTTAATCATTCTCAATTAAGACAAAAAAGGATAGCAAAAGTACATTTCATGCCATCATCTTTGTCATAAAATAGTAAGTCTAGTACTTTTTTGACATTTTCTTTTTTCTATTAAAAGAACAAAGTGGTAAAAATGCCTTTACTTTTTATAATCTGCATCTGCAAAATAAATCACCTTCAAAATGTATTAGAAAAATATGCATAATTTAACGCAGAAAAAATGCATGTCTAATCATTGCGTTTCTTGAGAAAACAGCATAAATAGATATCAATCAGAGGAACTCGGGTTTCTTTCTAAAAAAAATATCATAAAATGAAATTCTTTATTTGAAAAATAAAGGAAAATTTCTTAATGCTTTT
Organism: Araneus ventricosus; assembly: GCA_013235015.1. Classification (NCBI taxonomy): domain Eukaryota; kingdom Metazoa; phylum Arthropoda; class Arachnida; order Araneae; family Araneidae; genus Araneus; species Araneus ventricosus. Next base: position 129,699 of record BGPR01003659.1, read on the forward strand.
TGTCAGCACTTCTTAAAGCAATGCATTTACTATTATCATAAGAAATAAAGATTAAGAACAATATTAGATAGCAAAATTTTAAATTTTATAAAAATATCATTGTTGAATTAAAAATATCTTGATTTCACACGTACAAATCTATTATCAATAATAATTAGTAAGATTTTGTGACATAGTTGAAATTATATGCCACGAAACATATTTTCATGTCTCACCTCATGTAAAAACTTGAGAAAAATTTTATATAATTATAAAACACTCGATTTTATAATTCTAGATATTCTACAGGAAACCATTTCAATATCCTGCGACCTTAAAGAGAGAAATATTACTGCAATTTATAATTAGTATTATCCTATTCTCTAGGTTTAATTTCATACCCCGAAATAAACGTTATTAATGTCATTTAATGATGTTTATGCTTTATAACTTTCAAAATATTTATTAAAACTGGGATATTCATTTCATTCCAAAAGCTTTCTCTTGATAATTTAATTGCCATCTTGTATTTTTTAAGAGACATACGCTTTATAAATTCCGTCAGTTTCTGACAGTTAATTTCAAGTTCCTTCAAAATTTTGTTCTACATAATTCATTATTTATTAACTATTTATTTTCATTTTATGGCCATTTTCTCAGCACTTAACATAATAATGCATAAAGAAATGCAATTTTCTTTATGAAAAGAAATACTAATACGCATATAAATGCAAAATATTCTAAATAAAGGAAAGTCCTCCATTCTTTCTTTATTCGTCTTTTCTCTGTCGTACTTCAACGCATTTTCTTCGTATTTAATAATTGATTGCCAAGCATCCGAACTCAACATGCATCAATCAAAAATAACTTTATGTGATTTATTTTCAAAAGTTTTCTAGCATTTCTAAATGTAGCTGATTGAAAACAAAATAAAGAATCTGAAAAGAAGATTATGAATCTTACGGATGGTTTTCAGCAAAATAAAAATAATATGCTTTCAGATGAAATTTTCAAGGTTAAGTATTAAATCCTGGAATAATAAATTTGTATAAACATAAGGAGAATTTTTTATATCCATAATATTTTTTCCTTTCTTTTATGCTTTTTCTAATGAATTACTAATATTCTTTTGGTTGGTTTGGTGTATATTTGTTCCAAATCTCATAATTTAGAAAAATATGTGCCATGCTTGTAGTTTTGAGATTTTATTCGCAAACCGTTGAATTTTTATGCATTGACGTGTTTACTACATTTTATGCAAGGGCTTAAACTTCTTGCAAATAAAGGCTATATATTTATATTTTATACGATATTTATAGCAAAAATTGATTATAAAATTTATATTTATCATCAAATTCTATGATTATTATACTATTTATTTAAAGGCATTGTATTAATTATTCACAAAATTCCTGAAATTGAGTCATGTTTGTTATCTTGCCTCAGTTTTTAAATTAGTTTAGATTGCGAATGTAATTTCAATACGATAACAGACTTAAAATATACCATGTTCTAGAAAAAAATGTGGAATTTCTGTATAG